>CABFWO010001563.1:61243-97607 GCA_902155825.1 Timema genevievae | reverse complement strand
GGGGGGGGGGGGGCACCTTTAAGTTAGCCACTCACGCGTAAACAAAGTTTCACAAGTTCACGTCCCATATGTATAAGAACAAATACGGAGTAAAAGAAACTTTTTGCGGAACAATCCAGAACAAACGAAGAACAAACTATTGCAATCATGCATTTTTAAAAGTGGGTGAGGGGGGAAGGGGGTAAACTTCACGGACGTGTCTGACACGTCTCCAATCCAAGGTTTGTTTATGTTCATATTCATGTGTAACGCATAGCAAGTTAAAGATAGATAAACTTTATGCATGGTGCAATATTCACTGTGTATCGATTATTTTATAAACGCTATCCTTGAAAATGAATATAATTCAACTTCTTGTGTTATTCACTATTCTCTATTAGTTGTTCTTTAAGCACGAATATGAACACAACCTAAAAAAGGAGGGAGAATATCTTCTATTCATCCTTTCCTTTAGTGTCACCAGTTAATTGGGAGGGGAGAGAAAGATAAAACGATAAGATCACTGATCGTCAAAGATAGGGTTGAATAACACTAGCACCCGCTATGGTGGCCACGTGGTCTAAGGCGTCACTCTCACAATAGACTAGACTGCCAATGAGGGAGAGATCTGGGTTTTAATTCCAGTTGGTTTTCCACTCTCCCTCCATGCTAATGCGGGTAAACATCCTCTAAATTCAGCATAGCCTCATTCCTAACACAATTGTGAAGTTAGGAGAGACATTAGCTAAAAGTTCATAAGTTTTACTACCTAGGCTGACACATCCCCAGTAGATGGCAATTCCGCGTCCCATATTTCGAGTAGGCCTACGTGTTACCAACGTGACAGCGCCGCTCGGCTCATTTTGAATCGTGCGATGAAGCGTGAACTTCTTAACAAGGCAGGCGGAGAAAGGCGCGACGCCAACTATTTCTAGATGGAGTACTGTAATTGAACTCAAACTTGGGTACCAGGCGACTGGGACCAAAGGAGCGTCATTACCTAGGCTGTTTGATCTTACATCCCTACCACTTCCTTTCTAGCATCTTAGTCTTTGTATGCTCTGCTCAAATAAACAATAGACCTACACCGTCTCCGATGTCCAAGATACACGGCGTAATTATAAAATATGATCGCTACAGAAAGTAACCTATGATCCGCACCAGTAGTCACGTAGAAATAGGCGTAAGTCTAAATTTTTTCCTGGGCAAAGCGGAGACCAGGGCCTAAATCCCGGTCGGGTTGTACTGAGGATTTCTTTTAAAGTTATTTCCGTTGCTTAATGCTAATACGCTACCCCCTCTAAAGTATAGCATCCTGATCCCTTAACAAGTTAATGTAATTAAATGAGTACATCTCAAACTTGTAATAAGACGCAGTGAAAAATAATGTATATATTTTATAGGCCTATATGTATATGATATTGAAAAACAACACTGTTGGAGATACTAAAATCTGTTTTTCTCTCTAGGATTGAATCGGGCGTCCTATTCGGAATAATTTCCACTCTATATTGCGATCAAACCTGAAAGTTATAAAAAAAATGTCTGTCACACGCGATTTTAACGCCACGTAATGTGGGTCTAGATTTAATAAGAACAGAGTTCACGTCTTTAAGACGCCCTTTATTCAAGCAGCCCTTTGAGAGGGCTAACCTCTCCCTTCACCGCTATGTTTAACAGCCCCTATCATCGTCGCTAATGAGACTTTTTTTTTATATCTAAGGGTACCCTAGGGCGTTGGGGCTGCCTTCGACGACAACGGGATCTAAATAACAACAAAGGATCTCCCCCTCCCTCATCCCTTATCAACATGTATGCCTAGAGATGCCAACTGGAGCGCGCAAAATATCTTCCAAAGACTACAATGAACAGAGATTTTTTTCAAACATTTTTTTTCATATCCATAAAGTCATACCACTGCTTTCTTTTTCCGGTTAGTTCTAATAATTGACATTTTAAGGACCCACACCGGTAGCCACGAAGAAAAAAGGCGTCAGTCTCGCATAGTCTGGTTTTCCGGGTCTAGAACTCCAGTAGGGTGTAGTGAGGTGGTTTTCCCTCAATAACTCCCAACCACCCCTCTCACGCAAATGCAGAACACTCACTACTCCGAATTATAGCTTCCTCATTATTATTCAGTATAACTACAGTATCCCCATGGCTTCTTTGGTGCTGACTGACAGCTCACAGCTGACAGCTGATGGCTTTGAAAAGCTACCAGACCAAATTATGTATCCTTACGCTGAACCATATGATCTGCAAAAAACCATGTCTTTAGCAGTTGTCACTTCTAACAGTGAAAATTTAGGTATATACCTAACTGTTGACTGTCAGAAGTCAGCTGTGAACTGTCAGTCAGCACCAAAGAAGCCGTGAGGCTACTGTATGTAGATATTACAGACTGGTGGTAAGACACGAAACAAGGAGGGGGGAGATATCAAATAAAATAGATTTCTTGGTTGTTTTGTTAAGTGTTATTGATTGTATTTTAAGAGGGGATTAATATAAAATGGGTAATCGGCGATTGGGAGCACAATAATGGTCAAGTTTCCACAGGAAGAGTTTTACTTAACAAAACTACCAGACTTACAATAAAGTCCAAGGGCCCTATTACACGGGGCAACTGGTTGCGTGCAACTAGTTGACACCCAGTTGACCGATGCTTGCAGCTGTACAAATTGTTACGTGCAACTAGTTTCTGCCACCATTAGTGAGCATCATATTGAGAAAATGGCGTCGAAGAATGAGGAACTATTTCTTCTTGGCTTGCTTATATAAAAGAGAAGACGCAAGCCAAGAAAGATACATACGATCAAGCGCGATCAAGCCTTAGGATCCTGTTGCACGGGGGGACTTTTTGCGTGCAACTAGTTGACGAAAATGTTAAGAAGCTTCAAACCGACTGAGGCCGAGAGTTGCGTTCAAATAGACGCAGGTCGCCAGACTGCTCCGGGTGCTGTGACGTGGCGTCGACTTAGCGTCACCAGACGCAGGTCGCTTATGTGAACTGCTTTTAGCGGTGACGCAGCGTCACCGGACGCGACTGCAATGATGACGTACGTCGCTCGTGGGCACCGGGCCTAAAAATACCAGTCAACTGGGTGTCAACTAGTTGCACGCAAAAAGTTGCCCCGTGTAACAGGGTCCTTACCTTCCCTTACTTCCTTCTAATAAAGCCAGTAGGCCTAAGTAGTACAGTCCAATTCAGATATGAAGACACTTTTTGAATAGTTACATAAGATAAACAATGTTAATATATATTCATAATTTAAGTAATATGATCTATAGCTGTCCTTTCGATAGAATATACAGTAATAATAATAATATAATAATAAAATAATATAGTAAAATTACCGCCTCGGTGGCGTAGTTAGCTAACGCGCTAGTTTCATGTTGAGCTAGACTGCCGAGGACGGGGAGATCGAGGTTTGAATCTCGGTCGGGTGAACTGGGGGTGATTTCTGCTGAATGGAAAATGGTAAATGCAAGTTCACTTCCTCTAAATTCAACCTTCCCAATTCCTAATCCATTAGCGTAATTAGTACTTAAGCGTATAACCCAAACGGGTAGTAAGACGTTGTGCTAAGTTTGATTACAATGTTCTACTTTTAACTTTTCTCTTTGTAATGTTTGCAACGGAGTGTTTTAACTTTAACCTGACTCTATCTCAGGGATTTGGGACTATAGTTCGCAAAAACACAAAGGATTTTATATTAAAAAATAATCAACATATGAAGCGTGTCGAAACATATTTATTGTATTGAGAACTTGAATTATAAACTATGTGTTTGGACTCAAATATATATGAATAACTAAGCACTTTAATTAGAATAGTTTAAGTGGCAAATACTTAAAGATGAAAAGTTGAAAAATTTTCCAGACCAACATTTTGTTTTTATTACAATATTTAACAGTCACACCAGTGGTCCCATGGATAAAGGCATCAGTCTCTCTTGTCTGGTTTACAGGTTACAAAAATTGTAACATGGCTGAATATACTGAGGTGACGTTCCTATTTATGACTAATTATGAACCACTAGTAGCTTGGCCCCTGGAACATCCAACATTAGTAAATTATGAACCACTAGTAGCTTGGCCCCTGGAACATCCAACATTAGTAAATTATGAGCCACTAGCAGCTTGGCCCCTGGAACATCCAACATTAGTAAATTATGAGCCACTAGCAGCTTGGCCCCTGGAACATCCAAAATTAGTAAATTATGAGCCACTGGTAGCTTGGGTCTTGGGTTATCAAACTATATTTGTTTCCAAGCCACTGGTAGCCTGCTCACTTGAAATTTAATTTGTAATTATTTGTGGAAGCCGCAATTCAAATTAAAACTCTATGAGGTGTAGCTGAATGTATGATTTGGTTTTCGACGGACTCCAACAGCTGTGGTGTTACTATGTGTTTAATAAATAATAATCAATAATTGCATACGTTACAAATAAACGTTTGTTATGAGTTAATTACTTACTGGTATATAAGGCTGTCGGTAGCAGCCAAACTAAACTCGAATAGTTAGGATACGACTTATCTTTTTAGTATAGGCTGAAAAACGAAACCCCTCATTCTGTCCTTTTAATTCATGAAAGGCTTTTAAAAAAAATTCAGACAGTAAAAAATAATCGAAAATCCTGTTTCGTTAGGTACTATACTCTTGTCTATACTACAAGTGTGTAACGTTTCAGCATTCTGAGACCTCTAGGGACTGCTTGGTGGCGTGGAGTGACACATTTACATCAGAATATTATATATATATATATATATATATATATATATATATATTTGCATTAGGGGATACGTGAGTGAACAATTTCAGCCAACTAGGTGTTCTGGGATTTTGGATTTTTTGAACTTTGTTTTTTGGAAACTCTTCTTACTGGGTCATCTAGGGGATTCTGGAGCGTGTGGAAGGACACACACACACACGGACACACACACACACACACAGACACACACACACACAGACACACATACACACAGGCACAATTTAAGAAATTTTATATAGAGACTAGGCTTTATAAATAATCATATCCTTCATCATTTTAATTTGATACCGATTTTGGCACGATTTCACCAGTTGGTTTCATTTAGAGTTGTTTTTTTAGCGTTTAACCTAACCATGTTCAATAAACACACAAAATTAATATATTCTTTAGAAAAGTTCTATGTTAGAAAAAATGGCAGTACTCATAAAAAATAAGATCATATCTAATAATATTATATTTTAAGCACTGTTGCGTTGTTTATATACTTTTTAATACTTTATTTAAAGCCATTAAAACAAATGAAACTTATATATTAATGAAGTAAACTCTAATATTCAGATAAAAAATAAGTAAAAAATCAAATACAAAGGTGATACAGTAGTTTATTTTCTTACCAAATTAATATCGGAAGGGGAAAAAAAAAGAAAGGTGAAAAATATTGGACAAGATAGAAGGGATCAATGTCACTCACTCGGTACTATTCACCTTGCGGTTTACTTGTGAGAGTCATTAGTTTGATAATCCGACACTGTCTTTGTCGGGCGGACATTATGTGTTCTGATACTCGGTGTTGTTTCTGCAATCGGTACAGTCAAAATAATTTATTTCATAAAATATACATTTCATCTATAACTGTGCAATGATCAATTTGTCCCCATTAATAAAATGAACGAGTACAGTCAGACTAAAAAAAAGCCAAGTTAATTCTTAATAACGACATTGCTTACTACAAAATAAGATCAAAACAAATTATCGGAGTATAAAAAGAACAGTTTTTGTATGCGATTAATAATGATTTAATTTTACCACTTTTAAATAGCTTGTACATTACAAATTATTTGTATTTAACATAATATAAATATTTCATTGTGTAAACCTCGTATGAATGTCTGGCTATACTAGATTTAAGTCCTATACATTAACTACTTTGGCTTAACAATGGTATGCAAAAAGCACCAAATAGCAAGTTTGACAACCTATAACCTGTGAGATATGATTATTTGAAATAATTAAATCACTATTTATAGCTTAGAATCAATTATATACTTATTAAAATAATGCAATAAAATTTGATGGTCGAATGACTTTAATAAGGTGGCACAAACCTAAGGGATAAACAAAATATTCCGTTTATATTTGAAAAAATACTAAAACCAAAGCGAATACAACATATTACTAGGCCCCTTTTTGCATCAAATAGATGAAAGCAAGCCTGAGAAGTTAAAGAAGGAATAAAGAAAGAAAGTGAAGAAAATAGCGGTGACTTTTAGAAGACATGAGAGAAGAGAGCAGAGTTGGGAGACAAATAGTTGTTCAGTGAAATATTAGGTGACAAATTAAACAAGTTAGGAGACAAGGTTCAAGTGCTTTGGGTTTAAAAAGTTATCAAGAGAAAAAAATAAAGGAGAGTCACGACTTGGAGAGAGAGAGACGGCAACCAAGACGTAATCATAAAGTCATGCTCCTAAGTCACGATTCTTAGAAATTGTACTTTCCTGACAGTTTGGTTATGAATAGCGTTTTTATTATTATAATCATTTATTTAATATTCCAATTTTTTTAGTCTCATTTGATGTAGATAAACACATGCATTAAAATAAAAAGTGCCACACAAGATTTTTCAATTAGATGAGACATTGTAAAGTGTTGAAACTTGTCAAATTTCTGACTCTCTTCTTGTAGGTGTGGAATGAAGTATTTTCTATATATTTATTAGTTATTATATTAGTGTTTGATACTATTTTATGTTGTTTTGTTTACCGTTGAATTGATATATAATAGGCCGATAATGGCTTATCCAGGCATTACTTTTTTGGATAAAGTTAAAAACCTTTAACGAAAAAAAAAGTATGTACAGTAAAAAGTTTCCTTTAGTCATAAGGGAGGAAGCTTTACATAAACAAACATAAAAAAGTTACTAAAATATTTTCATATGTTCATACGCCAAGCTAGGTATTATTTATCTGCCATCTTTACAGATGGTGTCGATTTGACAGCTTTAAAAATTAGACAATGACCTTTCGGCAACGTAGGCTACTTTAAGATTAGTTTATAAAGACACTAGTACGGTCTTATAGTTGTTCTACTAGAGATGTGATTGTGTGTTGAACTAGACCTGCACCGGTGATCACGCAGAATATAAAGTCAGGTTCACTGCATATTTCCCATGACAGGGAGGTTAAGGTTTGAATCTCAACTGGGGGTTGGTCTTCCCATCACTTTTTCACGTCAATACAGGTACACGTTCTCTAAAAATCACCCTTCCCCACTCATTGCCCTTAAATAAAGCCGTTAATAACTACTACTAATTACTAGCCGTACTTCTAGAATTATAAGTACGGGTATCCCCGACGGTATTGGAGTTCAACTAAGTGTTACACAGCGCATGCGCAGGGACATTGGGTCAAGACCCCTTCTAAAGGGAGCCTCATGAATATTCTATCATGCAACTGATGGCCATAGGCATACCCGCCTCAGTGGCCGAATGGTCTAAAAGGTGTCACTATCTTGTTTGACTGGCCTGCTGAAGACGGCGAGATCGGGGTTAGAGTCCCGGTTGGGTATACTGAGGGTTGTTTGTCCTAAATGATATTCCACTTTCCTTGAACGCAAATGTGAGTGACTATCTATAAATTGCTTCCTTCCTCATCCGTGATCATCATATATGCGCATTATCTGAACAGGTAGTAAGACGCGGTGATAATTAAAAACAAAATACGCTTTAATTGCCATAGTAATAATTTCGTCCAACCAGCTACTACAAAACAGGTTACAAAAAAAATAACTTTCGCAAGCACATAGAGGGATGGATTTAACAAAAGAAATATGTGAATTTATCAAGGACATTCTGTCACATAATCTTCTTCTAACAAAAAGCATTATTTGATGGAGATGTTGCAAACAAACCAGTGAAACACAAACTCGTACTAAAGCTCGAGGAAAAAACTTTCACCTGAAGAATTTCAATTCGAAAAGGTTTCCTCAATTAACAATTTTGTTGGTGTGGACTACATGTCACAATTGCGAATGGTCAAGATTTCATCCAAGCAAAACTTTGGAGAAGTCGTTCAGACTGTTCTACAGATTTCAAAGTCAGTATGCACCTTGTAAGAACTGTACGTTGTCTTTGACAGCTATCTTGAACTATCTGTCAAATAATGTGGGAGAATCAGACGAATATCTACAAGTGGAACAAGTGACATTGCCTTCATCAAAAATTCGACACCTATACCTGTGCAATTTGATAAATTCTGGTCAATAACATCGAACAAAATGTACTTGGTGATGTTAGCTCAACGCACTAAAACATTACTGATGCTTCAGTGAACACTGAATTTCCCATTGTTGCAAGTGGAATGATTCTCAATGAGGAGTTGCTACCTGCAGGGATGTATTCAAAAGGTACGGGCCATATTGTTCATGAATTAAACAGTAAACTGGAGGAAGCTGACCATCGTATTGTACCTCATGTTGAGTGGGCTGTTCTAAAGCGTTCCAATCGAGTCATTGTATTGTCAAATGACACAGATTTTATTATTGTGATGCTTAGATTTGTTTCAATATTCATAAGTCAAGGAATGTCAGAGTTATTGATAAGTTATGGATACGGTATGGAACAGACGAAAAATTACACTTAATCTCGTGTTATACTATGTACAAGAAACTTGACCCAAAAATGTCCACTGCTCTTATCAAGACATATATTCTTACGGGTGATGACACTGTGAGAAAAATTGGAACAAAGCTTGGAACTTTAATTGCTGAACCTGTGAGTTTATAAAATAATTTGCTGGGACAGAAGAAGAATGTTACTTTAAAGAGGTAGAAAAATACCTTGTGCGTGTGTGAAAAACGAGTTCTGACAGTGACACATTTTAATATCTTCGGTATAGTGAGTTCAAGAGATCAGTCCCACTAACTAACCTTCCAACGATATCATATTATGTGCGTGGACACAATTAAAAGAACGTTCTACTTGGTCAGAAGATATTTTTTGGATCATAGTTTTGTAGAGAAAGATCCGTGTGAATTTGATTGGGAAGATGTTGATGGAGAGCTAAAACCTACGAGATTTCTAAAGCCTCTACCCACAGAACTTACACGTACATGTATTTGCAAAACCTGTGCTCCAAAAAGATTTCCCTGACAATATGCCCTTCTTAAATAAATATTCAACATTCTGCAAATGTACCATGAGCGATTACCAAACAAATAAATAAAATGAACTATATAAATGGGTTTAAAACAGGAATAATAAACCTTATTTTTTTCTCATATTCAGATCATAAACATTGTTTGGTGTGTACATGAAAGGATTAAAAACCATTATTATTTGTTTCATTTCTATATATGTCTCTTCTTCCTCTATTAAAGCTGACATTTTGGAAAATAGTGGAAGGGTTTGCACTGAGGAATTATTTTCTGTCTCTATAAGACTACTTGACCCCCAAAACCTATGTTTTGACACCTAAATGAAGTATGTAGGTCTCACGGTTCCTGAAATATTACATTATCACTATCATTTTTAAAAATGTCGTCCAGAAAAATTCTGCCCCGATCAGCAATGTCTATCCAAGCTAAATTACTTCTCTAATGATCCAAAAACACAAATACAAAATCAAATTCTCTGGACAACAATTTTTTTTATGGAGGTACATCAAGGGGCTAAGACTATTAATTATTTGGATTAGCGCTAAGCTAATCTATTCAATCCGTTATTAAGTCTGAAAATGTTTAACCTTTCTGAGCATTGCATTTTTAAAAAAAATGGCTTGCGTAACAAACTACCTGTAAGCACGAAAAAAATTTGGAAATATTATATCCCTGATTACAGCCATCATAAATATGATAGAAACAGTTGGTTGAAGCTTGGCTGAGTTTGAACATAACGTTTCCATCGCACTGCGCAATCAGATATCTATAAAGGCCCTTAAAGTAATTCGTATGACCTTGTAGGTGTCCGTTTAAAAGGAATGGACCATTTATCTCCACTTCACCCTTAGTGCTTTCAGCCATTATCTTATATCTTGAATTTACATGTGCCTCGCCCCTACTAGCATTTAACCTCAAGACGTACAGTACATATCAAAATAATCAGCTACTTGAAAATATCTACAAGTCTTTAAATTGGGTGCAAATAGTGAAATCGTGGAAAGGTGGAAAGTTTAGAACAATGAGAATAATTACTGTCAACAATGATAAAATGTAGAGTATGGATACACTTTAACATTCACTCTTTCACTTATTCACAAACTCTCTCACAATTTCTTATACTTAGACTAACATTCTCACACTTCCTTACACCTACACCAACTATATCACACTTTATTAGGCCCACCCACTCTTTCACACTTTCTTACACTTACGGTATAAACACATCACTTCCTTTCTCTTACTCTCTTTCCTTCTATATATAATATAAATACCCTTATATGTAAATATATTTATAGCTTATATATAAATACATATATATATTTATAAACTTACTCTCGTCCACTCTCTCACACTTATAAAAAGAGCACTCACCTTCTCTTACTCTCTCTCTCTATATATTATACATGTAAATGTATTTAAATATATATTTAAATATATATTTACATGTAGACCTATTATATCTCTTTATATAGAGGTATACATAAACATATTTAGTACATGTATATAAATGTATATGTATATACATATAATATGCAAATAGATATATTTATATATACATATTTGTATTACCTACATATATATGTACATATTTACTACATATATAGAGAGAGCGAGTGGAAGAGAGTGAGTTTATTTATATTATTATAATATAAATAAACTCACTCTCTTCCACTCGCTCTCTCTATATATGTAGTAAATATGTACATATATATGTAGGTAATACAAATATATATATATATATACCGACCCCTTAAATTAAGCCATTAATATAATAATACAGCCCCTGTATAAAACGTGGTTGTGTAAATATATAATATATATCTCTCTCTCTATATATAATGTATAGAGAATAGTATATATATACTATGTATACACATTATATATGTTATATATACTAATAGCTCTCTATATACATATAGAGAGATAGTATATATAATATATATATACATGTTATATATATAATATCTCCCTCTCTTTATATATTTTGTATATATCTAATATAATATAATATAATATAATATATATATAATATATATAGAGAGATAGTATATTTATAATATGTATATATAGAGAAAGATAGTATATATTTACACAAACAAGTTTTATACAGGGGCTGTATTACTATATTAATGGCTTAGTTTAAGGGGTTGGGATTTTAAAGGTTATTTATACTGTGTGCACCCATATTAGCGTGGAGAGAGATTGAGAAAAACACAGCAAACCATCGTATGTGGAAACCATGAGAATCAACAATTAGCAGCAGTTCCCTAGTCAGGTTCTAAATGAGTTTATTACCTTACGGTAGCCCGATAAGAAAGGAAAGGGGAGCATAAACAAGCCAAGGGGGAGGGGCCTCGGATCACACATTTATTAGAGCAGACATTATCTCAGGTCCGGTTTTGAGGGCTTGTTCCCTCAACACACAGTAGTCTACAACCTGGGGGTGATAAATAAGTGGCCTCTCCTGTACACAATATTTGAACAGTTATTACTACCAAGGTGGTGCTATAGGAAACATGACAATAAGTCGGTGTTTGTACTGAAGAAATAGTTTATTTATTTCAGCTAAAAAAAGTTTTGTTAAGAAAACTGCAAAAACTCTACCCTTTACTGGCGTTCTCTTACATATCACCTTAATGTAATAAAGTTACTGTACAAGCGTTACAAACAAGATTAAGATGGATTTTCTAACAAGAGTGCCAAGTGTTAGGGACCAGGAAGGTATCTGAGAGGATATGCAGCAGCATACGCGTTGAGAGAAAGTGGGGAAAATCATAGTTAGAAGCACTAACTACATTTTCAGAAACCTGTGTCGATCGACATGGACAAAGCCGCAATTATAGTCTTTTGTAGTTTTTACCGGTAACGGGGGAAATTTAAGTTTGAATCCCGGCTCAGTTTATTAAGGGTAATAGGCCTATTACTTAAATAGTATTTCACTATCCTTTACCCAAAATTCTACCTCCCTTATCCTCATTTGTGTAAAAATGCGGATAGCCCTGCGGGGTGGCAAGACGTGGAGCTCAATTTAAACATTTAATTTCATTGCTGGCTCATTGGCCATATGTTCAGATCATGAGGTCGGGTTTCATTTACCTGCTAAACCCACTTGTCATGTTTTCTAACGTTGCTATTTTTCAATATGCTTATCTCACCCTCTCTCCAAGATTACGTCAGTGGGGTTTCTTAAAATCCACCTTCTTCATCTTGTGTCTTTAAATTAGTATAATTTTTACTAGAAAAACTACAAAGTTTTAAACCTTAGCACACTCGTCACCTTACTGTGCTGGGTTCGATTCCAGGTAAGGTCAACATATTTATCATTGATTGTTTGGACACCGGTATGGATTGATGGCCTGGGTTTCAGTATTTTTTTTTCATCACAGCTTACTACCCGTTCAGTTATATGAATTTAAATTATCAATTGAGGAAGGGATGAATAAAATAGGATTTATTGGTGAGAGTGCCTTGGAAATGTACCCGTATTTGTGTGTAGGGTAAGTATGATAGCATTAAGGAACAATCACCCTCTGTACTGACAGCCGAGTCTTAGGCACCGACTTCCCCGTCGACAGCAAACCAAAATAGATGAACCCGACATTTAGTTCATGTTTAGTGGGTGTAATGTCTATTATAAAGTTAAGTTAGTGTGTAAGTTGTGTGATGATATAATCAGTTGGATTGTTAAGTGCACGCTATATACTTCTAACAAATGAAAAGTGCCCTGGAGGCAGCGCTGGAAGAGTCCTGGAGAGCCAAGACCAAGTTGTTATCTAAGAAACGACCAGTAACTGTCTGAGAAGTTGTTCAGGCTCATGATAACAAAGAGAGGAGTTGGAGGAAGGCAATGGAGCACGAACAGTTACACTTCTCTAAGGACACAGTGACGACTGTTATTACTGCTCTGAAAAGAGCCGGGTAACACGGGTCAGGGACTGTGTGGAAACTTGGAAGCAAGATGGGGAAAACAGGATTCACAGGCTGTTACCCCCCTCTCCTCCCAAACACCTAATGGGGAGTACAAGCTGGTTAAGAAAAAAAAGGAGTTATCTAGAAACAAGTCATTATTATTTAGTTGTACGTTAGTAAAATGGCTATTATTAATATGACTATACAGGGTGGAGACGAATAGGTTAAGAGTAAATAAACACGCATTAGAGAAGAGAGAAGGAGAGAACTCCTTTATAGTGCACCTGACTTGAATTGTACCTTATGGCTTCCACGTACAAGGTGACCCTGAGGCATAGATAGTGAATATTAATGCCCTAAACCATAGGGCCACCGTTACATGTGCTAGCCTGTGGGTGCACCCAAAGTGAAATCTTAATAATTCCTACTCTTCTACACGAGTAGCATGATTTTCATCCCAAGGATTACAACCCTTCCTTCAACTGTTTGGATCTCAGAACTCCTGTGTAAAAATAAAAATAAATTCTTATTTATCATGAAACACTTTTCAGATACCTATTTTAAATCAAAATTTAAAAGCCAATTTCAAAATATTTCTAATTTCCTAAGCTATCTCATAAGTAAAATATCATAAATTAATTTATTTTAGAAAGCCAAACAAAAATTAATTATTATCATGTAAAATCGTTATTAAATAACAAATGTAAACAACATTTTTATAGCTATTTTCCAATACCTCGATTTAAAAAAAAAATCATTCATCAGTAAAATACTATTATTTCCTTGAAAAATAAACATTTAACTTAAACATATTTAAAATTAAAAAAACATGAACAAAATCTCTATAGCTATTTCTCATTAAGGTTTTTTTAAAATGTATTTTCACCAAATAAACAAATATGTTATTTTGGTCATATCAAACTTTCCCCAGCTAAATAAAGTTTTAGAGTGATTTTAGAAAACCATTCACTATTTAACGACCCTTAACTTTAAGGTTAAGATCAAAATTTAAAAAAATAGTCCTGAGGTATTGCCTTATAGCATCTAAATATCAAGTTTGAAAAAAATCCATCAAACCGTTTCAGATCTGTGACCAGGACGGAAAGTTCGACAGACAAACAGAATTATAATATCAATTTTTGGGGGGTTTGAACACACAAAAACATAAGGATTAATCATAATCTCGAGGCCGAAAATGTTCACGACAACGATACTTTCTCTTTCAATCTGAAAAAAGTAAAAATGCTATTTTATCAAGAGAATCAACAGAGGGGATTTTAAAATAATTGAGGTTTGTTTGAGTGTGTTTGACGCTTCAGAACTGCCCTTACATGAGAAATACAGCAGTGAGGATATTTCCCTTCAAATAGATGTTGTCCTTAAGGTGAAGTGGAAGGGAACGTAAGCTAAGATCAGTTTTTTATAGTTTTTTAAACTTAAAATTTTTTGGCCTAAAT
Source organism: Timema genevievae (assembly GCA_902155825.1). Lineage (NCBI taxonomy): Eukaryota > Metazoa > Arthropoda > Insecta > Phasmatodea > Timematidae > Timema > Timema genevievae. Next base: position 83,115 of record CABFWO010001563.1, on the reverse strand, counting down.
AATCCAAAATATTGCTTCATTAGATACATTCAGATTAATTTTCTACACATGGTATTCAGAAGAGTTTTGAATATTTTACCGGTTTTTAAAGATTATGTTTAAATGCTATTATACACTTAGAAAATATTCAATAACTTTGTAGATTTTAAGTAGACAATTAGACTAAACGTATTTACTGAATCAATATTTTATTTATTTTGGCCCAACAATTTTTTTTCTTATAAAAACCGCCAAAATTCTGATGTTAACTCGCACTCCCTTTTATCAAACTTTGAGTTTGGATAAATAATAATTATTATATAAAAGTGTATAATTTTGTCCTCCCTCATATTTTTAAATATCATAATATTTGTTTGCTTACAACGCAGTTTAAGTCTTCTTATACAGACTGTACATTTTTATTTCCATAATTCAAGTGTACCGTCAAATCTTTGATAAAACTTTCTCAAAGTGACTGAAACATTGCAAAGGGAAGAAATGAGGAGGCGAAAGGAAAATAAAATTGAAGCAATAATGAAAATTATACGTCTAACTCTTGTTTTGAAAGAAACTTTGATTCTAACTAATGAGCTGAATATATCAAAGTGTGTATATAGTAGGTAATAAGTGAGCAAATAATCTCAAAATTATGCTATAAAAATGAAAAATATAAGTAGCTCTTTATTATACCTTTTGAAAATTGATTACACTTACTAGATATAAATAATGTTCATGTTCATGAGTTGAACAGATGAACGCTCGTAATTGGCTTGATCCATTTTAAAACTTTTTTTGTCACCGCGTTTTACACTATCTGTTCATCTTATGAAGTATGTGACATATTTTGAGGTATTATATATGTATTATATATAATATATATACATAATATATATTATATATATTATATATATACATAATATATATATTATATATACATAATATATATACATAATATATATTATATATATACATAATATATATTATATATATACATAATATATATATTATATATATATTATATATATAATATATATATTATATATATATTATATATATACATAATATATATACATATATTTTATATATATACATAATATATATATAAATATACAATTTTAACTTAAATACTGACAACTTTATACTCTAGCACTAGTAACTAAGAAACATTAAATGTCTTTTAAGGTGCGTCCCGCAGCAACATTGTTGTTGACAACATTTTTCTTCAACATGGTGTCCAGAACAAATCAATATAGCTGTCAGGACATGGTTGAGTACAAGAGCTGAGAAAGGGAGATCTGCTACTTGCAGCTGCGGCAGATGTAGTAATTTTTAGTGTCCTCTTAAACTCTTCATTTTTTTTTATCTACTCCAACTCTTTCGGTACTGAACGATTATGAAATATCTTAGCATGCGTCACGTTTCTTATTTCTATTCCCCACACAGTTAGCAACCCATGAAACCAGCCGATCTTTGTATATTTCTATAAAAGTACTTATGTTTTTTCGATTTCATTCCACAATGAAAATAATTTAGTATTCAAAAATGGAGTACACAATATTAAATTCAATAAACGCGAACGAACACAACCTTTTCAGATGGAACCTCCAAGAAAACTAAATGCTGATTACTATGTTGACAACAATATTGCTATGGTGTAGATGCGCCTCAACAACAATGCTTTGATGTTTACCGATAACTAACGGGGAAACTGTCAACATGTTGCCAACACTCCCCAACATGAATGTTGTCAATATTTAAAACTGCTTTTTTCACGTTTTTGTTGACAAAACGTGTTGATAACAATGTTGCTGTGGTGTGGACGCACCTTCACCAGTAACAGCAATCCCGTGGTGTGACGAGGCAGGATCTCAATATACAAGATTGCCTATGCCCGAATTACACAAATCCATTTGAATGTTATAGGAGTGTGATTTTCAAATACACATTCCACAAAAAATGAGGGTGAAATTTCTTCACACATTCTTACTCTTAAGTACCCCTTGGTAATAATAATAATAATAATAATAATAATACTCACTAGCTAGACCCAGGGTTAAAATAATAAATATATAAAAGAAACACAATTGCTGAATCCCATCCGTATACTAATGAGCTTGTTTTTTTTTTAAATGGTTTCCAACTCGCCCTCTCCATGTAAATACCAGTCCAGTCCAGGCTATATACATTTCATGGCACTAATGGTGTAAGAATGAGGAAGGTAGAATTTAGAGGAAATAAACATGCATTGGTGTAAATAATGAGGACATCACAAAGTAAAAACTACCGCCCGTACACCTGACAGGAATTTAAAACCTTATGAAGTACTCCTTAGGCATACATTTTGAGCAAGATTGTTGAATTTTTGAATTAACTTGACATATATCTTTAATAAATTAGCCTCAAATAGTTTTTTAAAAGAACATATATTTTTATTTATTATATAAGCTAATCAGCAACTTTCAGTTTGAATATAATTTTTACAGACATTTGTGAATAATTTTCAACTCTCAAAAACTAGTCATAAATAGGCCTAGGTCTAAGTTACTGTCAATTAAATATTTCTCTAAAAAAAACAAGTAGCCTACACAGTGATATTTATCATGTATATCATTAAAAATAATTCGTTTGGAACCAAATCGTTGGAGCCATTTTCAAAAAATTTCACTTTTCAAAAATCAGTTATCAGTAAATTAATCTTAATGTTAGAGAAATAATCAAAATCCCAATTCGGCCTCTATCATATCTAAGTATCTAGTTTAGATGAAATCAATTAAATCGTTTCAGCTGTAGCCCTAGACAGACATAATTTAAAGATTTTTTTTAGTTCAAGGTCAATTTAAAAGTTAAGATCCATCAGCATCGCTAAGTAGAAAAATTTAATGATTTAAATGGTGTCTCTATATAATAAAGGACTATTAATAAAAAACCGGAGAGCAATAATTCTCGGTTAGGGTCTATCAGTGTGACACTCTCGCTAACAAGGCCAGCCTGGCTAATGTCGCTAATTATGTTAAACAGTATCCATCCATCCATTCATTGCTGTGATCGCCCCGCGGCGCAACACGTGACCACCAGGATGCGCGCGCACCTGTGCCGCATGGTAATGTTGCATGGCCTCTGGCTGCGACTGCGACTGTTTGAATCCACACAACACACAGTACACCCTGCATTCCGCATACGCTACAGGGCATCTAGATTACCCCGAGAGTCTGCAACATGTTAAACCACTCTGCCCCGTTTGATGAAGGCTGAGAGAGCTCTACTACCGTTCTAAAGGACTCTGGTTCGAGTACAAGTCGTGCCTTCTAAAACTTATTATTATTATTATTATTATTAGTGTATATACGCGTTGACAAAAGTGGCCAATGGTATTATTATTATTATTATTATTAGCACCGCGTCTTACTACCCGTTCGGGTTATACGCACTTACGCTAAATGTGCAATGGTAGGGTGATTGTGAGATTAAATGGAGGACCTACAGTTTAACGTGGAATCCGAACCACGGTAGAGGCCTGGCATTCCACACATTCACACAAGTTGTGATTAATACACATCTTGTCAGAGGTGAAGGAAGGGTTTGGCAATCAGATAAATCTGTGCCGGGACCGAGGATTGAACCCCGGACCCTCAACACAGAAGTCTGACACCTTACCCCTAGACCACCAGGTCACCCGCCAATGGTATTATAAACACAACTTAAAACTTTTTTTTTGTGTGTGTTCCACTTCTTATTAATCGTCCTAGATATCCTTATATTTACACCAATTGAGTAAGGATAAAGAAGGTAGATTCGAGAGTAAATGAAACTAAATTTGCTTGGAGGGAAGAGGGGAAAGTGTTTTAAAAAAAAAATCTTAGTTATTAGCGTCTATAGGCAAATAGTCCGAACGAAGAGAAGACGTGGTGAGAGTAAAATGTTTATCTAAGCTTGACAAAGTTGTATTAAGTTACTTTGCTAATAAATGCTTTAGTGTAAGGATTTTAAGAGATGGATGCTAGGAGTTGAATTAAGTGATTAAGGTTGGCAACACTGAACTAATTGTGTTGCCTAAAGCCAATAGGACCAATACATACCGCAACCTGTAACACTGTTCTGGAGTAACCACATCACAGCTAAGTTGGTCGCGACCAGCGCAGGCGCACTGCACAGGTATGTGCGGTCTATGAGTGGTAAGAATAGTATATAACAACGGTGAGTCCATTTTGTGTTATACAGTGATTCGGGTGGTTCCGAATATTGTGTTGTCGATATGGAATCATCCATCAGTCCGCCTGTCACACGCTAGACTGGTCACATACCTCCTCCAACTTCTGCTACTCCATCACTCAGTACAGAGTGTTGCTGGCGTTAGAGAATACCATCTCCATACGTTCAATATTACGTGAAAGAAGGACGACGACCAACTTGGGTGGTCTCATGGTTTAAGGCGTCATTCTCAATATAGACTTGACTAGCGGTGACGGGATGATCGAGGTACGAATTTCAGTCGGATATGCAGAGAGTGTTTTTTTCCTATAAATACGGATACATTTTATTTAAATTCTACTTTTCTTCACCCTGCCCTAGTGCAGTTAGATTATAATAACCCAGATAGGAAGTAAGACGTGCTGCAAAAAAACCAAAACAATAATTTTATGTCTAAAGATCTCCCAAGTGTGAAAATAGGCCAAGGATCTTCCCAACATCTTGGGTGACTCGAACATGTAAGATACCAATAATATTATTATATTAAAGCACATGAAATATTTAAAAAAGGAAAGAAGTAAATACAAGCAGTAGTTTCTTTAACGTTTGAAATCAGCCAACATTTTTTAATGTTTCAACTGTACATAGTTTTAACATTTTAAAATGTCCAAACGATACTTTATGTCATCCAATATACATACTAGATCGGTTTAGCTAAGTAGCAAACTAAGTTCAACTTTACAATCCATACAATCCACGAAGAAGAAATTGAAATGACGAATTAATTACCTTTTTTAGCACTCGTTAATAGATGAAGTAAAACCATCGTTTGAAAATTCTACTTTCACCAGCCGGCTGCAATCGAATTGTACCCTCCGGTTTGAGTTTGCCTCAACCTACCATTAGTGGGAAAATACACAAACACCAAACAATAATCGTGCAACAAAATAGCTCGTTTTTAGCCACCTTGTTTATTTAATAGAAAAGAGTCCCAAAATAACAATGTATGTGCCCAATATAACCCTTCGTTCCATTTAATGCCTGAACAAATGGATGGCTTTCAACAAAAATTGGGACAAACATAGGAATCCAACAGGACAAAAACATGAATGATTTTGGTCATTTCCCCGGCCCACTATTTTTAGGAAATAATCATCAAATATTAAAAAAAAAATTGAGTTGTCATGTTTAGGGCTAAAAGAGTAATGTAAGCGTGAAGTTGCACTGACCAGAGTCAGTAAACCAATTAAACCTGATCTACATAAATTAAAGTGTGAGAAACCAATCGGTGATACTCTACCAAAGATCACGGACAATTGCGACGTATACATATATATATATATTTTAAATTTAATAAAAAAAATTAACTAGGGAATTAAAAATCTATTTTTTCAATATTAGTTTTTACATCCAAATTAATCTTATCCAAGCAGTTATTTATTTAACTATACATATAAATAATTAGCAAGCTGCTAAATAAAAAATATCCAAGTTGAATGAAGTAAATATAGTAATTGTTTATCTGAATTAACATTTTGATTATGTTCTTGAGTAACGTAATGAATTACACTTGTGGGTACATTAATTAGTATTATTTATAAAAATGCTACAGTTGTAACGTTCATAGATGATAAAAATTGATTTTCATTTGTTAAACAGATTTTAAATAAACAGAACAATTCTATCATAATCTTTTACTATGTGATACCCTTACTTTGATTAGAGAGGGCGGACCATAAGGTATAAGGTGTGAGGAAGTCATCAGCTAGTCTCCATCTATCCCTGGTATGACATGCGCCACCTCCTCTAGTGTTATGGTCTCCTGGTAGGGGGCTGCTCTTTGAACCTTGCTTTACTCCTTCCTTTCTCTTCTTTGTGTACACGCTCAGTGCAACACAGTGATAAGCCAAAGTAATATCTCAGAATGAACATTAAATAAAAAGAACGTACTGACGTGATTTTGAATTATTTGTTTGAGGGAGGTTAGTTATATTTATATGTTTCTAACCATGAGCTTTGATCTAAGAACTACAATATTTGAATGAAACGTCTTTGAAAATGGGTTAGTTTCATATTGTTTTTTAATATTATAAAAATTAAAATCTAAGTTTGTTCAATCATAAAGGAACTTTTACCACCATTATAGCATAAACCAGAGAATCTCAAAGTGGGGGCCGCGAGATATAATCTTATACATGTGTATAAAAATGTGAGCCCCTTGTGTCTACTAAACACAACACTAAACTAAACACTTGTGTCTACAGTTTTGAGGGGGGCATTTAGGTATTCACTTTTAATTTTCTCATCAACCAGCACAAAGAACTTTCAGAAAAAAACACTGAAACATTTGATACCTTTTTCCAACAACTTATTTAGTCGAGCAAGCCTTTTCAGCTCTTTGTAGTGTAAAAATGTGAAACGAAATTGTCTTGTCTCTTAAGAGTTGAATCAAACTTCATTTCTATTCCTCACATAAATAATCAGTGATTTTAAATGTACAACTATAATACACACTCTTTATATTCTTATTGTAATTCTTTTTACGTTTATTTAAAATATTTATTATGTCTAGAAGTGTGCATTTATTTTACTTAAATTCATATCGTAAATATTCTTGCATTAAAAAAGTTATTATGACTAATCTATTCCTATAATTTACAATGCATTTTCTTAAAATAATTTTTTCCTACGTATAGGGGTCCGTGAATCAGCTGTTCCTTTATTAGAGGGTCCACGTGACTAAGAAGTTTGAGAACCACTGACATAAACTATATTTTAAAATAATAAATAGCACGGGATTTTTGGACATTTACAACGCATCTCAACGTTCCGGCAGGCTGCCCCTTAAAAAACATACAGATCGATCCAGTACGTTCTTGTAGCTATTGGGAGACCTAAAGGTGTCTGGAATTTAAGGAGCTAAGTTGATTAGATCATTTGAGGGTGAAGTTTATTCATACGTTCACCGAGAATATCGAGCATAATCAGTATTAAGTCACAATCATTATATTAGGAAGACAATAAGTTCTTTAATGCCCAATAACCCGCCTCGGTGGCGTAGTTGGCTAACGCGCTAGTCATGTTGAGCTCGACCACCGAGGACGGGGAGATCGAGGCTTGAATCTCGGTCGGGTGAACTGGGGTTGGTTTTTCCTAAATGGTTTTCACTCTCCCTCCATGCAAATGCGGGTTCAGTTCCTCCAAATTCATACCCTCCCAATTCCTAATCCATTAGCGTAATTAGTACTTAAGCGTATAACCCGAATGGGTAGTAAGACGCGGTGCTAAATATAATATATTTAATGCCCAATAATAATACATACGCATCAGTAGTTGTAAGATCAAAGGCACCATTCATCCTTGCAATAAAGTAGGCTAACCAGTTCTGGAGAAGTGAGGGTTTGAATCCCGGCCGATAATATTCAGGGTAACTTTTTATTTGTGTTTTCTCACTCTTCGTTGCACAAAACTGAGCATATTTATTTTAAATTCCACCTACCTTATTTTTACCTTATTAGAGTAAATATACATATAGGTCAGTGGAGTAGTAAGATATGTTGGACACAAGAAAAGTATAACTTTATTTTCATTTAAAGTCTTGAATAGGTACGTTTTAATCTTACATTTCGGGAGATTCTAGATTCTCCCTCTCTCACCACTGGCTCGATGATCTCTTGACCCGCAGCTTCATAGTGGATAGCCGACGGAGCTCAAAACGAGAAGATCTCGTTATTGCTTATGATGAGATAGAGGAGAGGAATATGTATTTACGCCACTGTTGCCCTAGCAGGCGGCGTCGCGGCAATGACGCCGTGAATTAACGCCCGGGCGTCGGCAGAGAGCTAGCGTTTGATGTGTGTGTGTGTGGCGGACCCAAACCTAGCGCAGCACGGCACCACTACTACCAACCTTGCCACAGCCACAGAGAAACACACGCTAACTCCCCGGAACAAGGAAGAGAAGAACAACGTGTACTGCAACTAGAAACTCTTTTAACTTGATCATTATTCGTAGTCACGTGTTGAGAGCAAGAAAATTATTACATTTCGTTTAAAAAAAAATCACATTTTTGTTTAGTGCGTCAATATTTCATAAATAATTTAATTTTTTAAAAAGATTTTGGTAAGGAAAGTTGAATCCTACTTGATAAAAAATTATGTGTACATTTATATATAATTTGGCTTTCATACACACAATTTTATTTATTTATTTAACTTTGTGTGTATCTAGGGACTGGTTGTTAACTAGTATACTAACTAGGTTTATAATATTATTCTGCCTCATACAAATTCTTTATTATGTTTTGTATTCTTTGTTTTGGTTTTAATTATTTAAATAAATTTTTCTCTTTAATTATTTATCCTAGTTAATATTTATATAATGATTTCAGCTCCTAATACCCATGATGACTGCTAGCAGTCTAAAAGAAGTGTTGGGTAACATGAGTTTCCGTACAACCCCCATTTACCCTCACTCCCAAAGTCTTTCTAAGATTTTATAGTGTGAAGAACCTTTCCCTTTTTACGTAATCTATATTTTCCTGTTTTTTCTGTCTAATATTTTGGTGCACGCTTTTTTTGTTTTGTTTGTGTAACCTAAGTCTATATTTAATTCATTTTAGTAACTTTTAATAATAAGAGAGAGGCTTTGGGCGGGGGGTTTGGGGCGGTACACTTACAACAGGAAGAAGCAATATTTGTATAAAATGAAATGAAACTTACAAATTAATGTGGCCGAACAATTATAAATTACATTATTGTTGACACAAATTATATTAGTGTTCTCTGTTTCAATGTAGTCTCTGCACAGATTTATCTGATTGTCAAACCCTTCCTTCACCTCTGACAAGACGTCTATTAATCACGACTTGTGAATTTGTGGAATGCCAGGCCTCCACCGTGGTTCGGATCTCACGTTAAACTGTAGGTCCTCCATTTCATCTCACAATCACCCTACCATCACACATTAGCGTAAGTGCGTATAACCCCAACGGGCAGTAAGACGCGGTGCTAATAATAATAATAATAATAATAATAATAATAATAATAATAATAATAATAATAATAATAATAATAATAATAATATTATTTCAATGTAATTTTAAATTCTTCAATTACTTCATTTTTAACGTTCATTTCAATCTTGTTCTGTCTCATTGTAAGGTCTAATTGTTTTAAAATAATGTACAAGATTATTGTATTTAATGTACAATAATGTACAATATTATTGTATTTAATATTTTGTATGTTTTTATCATTTCAAAACATATTCTTCATTATTGCTTGATGCGGCTCAAACTATGCTGTAATGCAACGAGCTATAATAAAGAAATATAAATACCGCTTGCTATCGAATACTAAACACAACTAAAATTCTGAACCTTAGAAAAATATGCTATATAATAATGTGGATAAAATTTTATCTATGTTAAAAATACTCTACCAGCTTTATTTTAAGATGTACGTTTGATTTTTTAGTACCAACTAAATAACAATTTTTGTCTATGATGCTGTGGACCTATTGATTTTGTTACATATGTGAACTTTTTTTTTTAATTTCAAAAGCGAAAAATCATTTCTCCAAATTTTACCGCCGCATAACAGATTATTTATTAAAGTTAGTTTTGTTTTTATATGGGTAGTTTGTTTAGTTTTAAGATGGAATCTTCTATTTCACACACACACACACATAAACACAAAAGTGGAATTCTTTAAGTAGTAGGCTACATCATACCCGCATCAGTGGTTGAATGGTCTACTCTAAGTCATCTCTTTCAAAAAAAAATATTGGATTGCCGAAGATGGGAAGATCAGGGCTTGAACTCCGGCCGGGTGTGCTGAGGACGACATCTCCTAAATAGTTTTCCACTATCCCTCACCACAAATGCAGACCCATTTCCTATAAACTTTACCTTCCTCCTACTTATCCCATTGGTGTAAAGGCGTGGAGATCCCAGGTGGATGGTATATAAAAAATATCGTATACTACTAAAGCGGCCTGATGTGTTGTGTATCAGTAATTATTATGTATCATTTACTTGATGTACAAATGTATACGAATTACTTAGGTAGTTGAATATTAAAGTATATTGTTAAATTTAGGTGACCCCCTTTCCCAAGTGGTTCCGGGGCCAGGAGGGGGGTGAGGGCAGGGGTATTCAAAGTGTAGCGCCCGTGGGTACCCCCCACCCGAAGGGTTATTTCCTAGCCCCAGCGGTTCTGGTATACGTATGGGGTGTTTGGGGGGAGAGGCTGGGGTTGGTGTTCAAGATTAAGCAGTATAAGTAATTTTAATTATCATATATGTCAACCAAAAGTCTGAGTTATGCCCATGTAAAATTTCAGCTTAATCGGTGTAGTAGTTTTTAAGTGAAAGGGTAAAGTATATTTGTAGCACATGACACACTGACAGAGTGATCACTTCAAAGTATAGTGATGTACGCGTGGATTTAAGCCATTCCTTGGAGGTTGGAACAACAACATCCATTTCCACTTTTTCCAAGCCAACATTTTCTTGTGGCTCTGGTAAGCAATTTACGAACAGAAAATGAACCTTACCAGTTACATAGAAAGGGGAAAGTTTTAGAAAGAGCGAGAAATAAAAATTGTTTAAAAAACATAGTGCTAACGTTTTACTTTGAAATTACAAAGATATTCACGTTTCCTTGTTGTAAATCAAAGCTCATCCAAGTGAGAGCGTCATTATAAATTTAAAGTTGAAAAAGGTGAATAAATGAATGGGAATGTTAAGGGACTTGACAGTTTTTAATGGAGTTGAGAGTTAGCAAAGGTTTTTAGTTCAGGGTTTACAAGACGTCAGGAATATTTCCTCTTTATACTCATGCTTCTTTGTTTTGGAATTCCCGTGAAATATAATTTATCAAACGAGTAAACAAAATTCTATTTTTAACACATTATACACACTATAAACAAAAACAGGTGGCCACGAATCAAAGTTTTCACTTTTCTGGTATTTTTTAGATATAAATTAAGCAATTGAATTAAAGAAGTAGAGTAATATCATTTTAGTATACATAATACATCAAAGGATATATTTATAGCAAAAGGTGCTGTTAGCATTTTATTACTTTAAATAAATATTATTGCAATAAAACGTGATTTAAACATTGCATTGGGAAAGGATTCATATAATAAGTCTTCATTCACTTTTTAGTTAAAGATTACTTTTATTTAATATATAGTTTTCAGTGTGTAATTTGAATGAAAACGTATTTTTTTCCCCCTTCATGCCCAGATGAGAACTTTTAAAATATCCCCTCTCCCAGAGGCCCAAGTGACAATTGAACTGATATTATTTTTAAACAAAGACAAATATTTTATTTACCAATATACAACTATATACAAATCATGGTTTCAATGGTGATGTAAGCAAAGAATGATTGTACAGATGAACCACTACAAACACAAAGGAAAATATGGAAAATTCGCTAGAAAAATTGGGTTTTAGTTTTAGGCCACTGTTTTTACCGGCACCCTGATTCCATAATCTTTAGAATTATTGTTCGTTCGTCAAAATCTGTTCAGTCAATTCCTCGTAACTTCCGTTACTGGAAACGGGCTTATCAGATTATATCTAAGATATAAAATAGAGAGAGTGATTAAAGTGATAGTTAAAATGAGAGTGTAACTGTTTGAGTGTGTGATTGTGTAAGTGCCTGGGTGAGTGTGAAAGTAATTGTGAGGTGTGAGAAAGTGAGCGTAAGAGACTGAGAATGAGCAATTGAGAGAGATCGAGTGAGTGTGAGCGATTTATACTGAGAGTATGTGTTAGAGAGAGAAATACCGGGAGGAGAGAAAAAGAGTGTGTGTGTGTGTGTGTGTGTGAGGAGATAGAGTGTGTGTGAAAGAGAAATAAAATGTGAGGGCGTGTTAGAGAGAATTTGGAGAGAGAGTTAGAAAGGGAAAGATTAGTTTAGAGAGAGTTCAAGAAAGAGAGAGTGTGTGTTTGAGAGAAAAAGAGAGAGAACTTGAGAAAGCAAATTTGAGTGAGAGAGAGAGAGTGGGTTTGAGAGACAGTGGGTTTAAGAGAGAGTAAGTATGAGATAGAGTCTGATATATAGAGAGTGAGAATAAAGGAGTGAGAAAGTGAGATTGAGAGAGATTTTGAGATAGTGGGCTTGAGAGAGAGAGTTTGAGATAGTGAAATTGAGAGAAAGAGAGAGTTATAGCTACTGAGATTGAGATGGAAAGAGTTCGAGTCAGAGTTTTGAGTCAGAGAGTTTGAGATAGAGGGAACTTGAGAGGGAGCGAGCGTTTGAGAGAGAGAGCTTTTGTGAGAAAGCGTTCAAGCAATAGGACGTTCTAAAAGAGAGCATTTGAAAGAGAGAGAGCGTTTTAGAGATAAAAGAGCGTTTGAAAAAGAGAGAGCGGTTGAGAGAGAGAGAGCGTTTTAGACAGAGCTTAAGAAAGAGAGTATAGTAAAGATAATAATGTGAAATAAATTGTGTGATAAAGAGTGTATATGAGGGTAGAGAGTGTGTGAGAGAGAAAGAGAAAATATTATACTAGAGAGAGTGTTTTATAGAGTGTGTGTGTGTGTGTGTGTGTGCGCGCGCACGCGCACGTGTTTGTGTGAGGTGAGAGTGAGAGTGTTAGAGAGTTTGTGAGAGCGTGAGAGTCTAAAAGAGAAAGTGAAACTATAGATGTAGTACTAAAATATTACGGTACTTTTAAATATCATTTCCTCAAAATCAAGCGGTAACATGAAAATATACCTTAACTTATGTATTTTTACTGTGTTACTATTTGCTAAAATGAATCCAACCCCATTATTTGAATAAAAAGAACATCAAAACCCTTTATATGAAAAAAATGAACACTAAAACTCATACTTAGATAGTTAAAATGGCTAATTTTTATTATTCAAGATAATTTTATTGTTTTTGAGCTTGTAATACATACCGCAACATATTCAAACATCGTTTTATCATGCGCGAAACAAAACTTAGACAATATTTTCATGAATTTAACAACTTAACTTTATAACTTTTGAATTATGTTCAATATTATTGATTTAAATGCGAATTAACGATAACAAATTTTCAATAAAAAATGTTTCCCCAGTTTAGGAATCTCAATTTAGTTGTGTTATGACCAGCATCCAAAGAGAAATATTCATCCAAAGAGAAAATTGTTATGTGATCGGACCAACAAATAAAGATTGAGTTATTATTTTCTATCTAAAGAGATATATTTTATTTAGAGATTTACAGCCATGCAGCAAATAACGGTTTCCATGGTGACCTGAAAATCCCCTGTGAAAATCGGGTTTTCGGGGAAAACTACTATTTTTCCCGACACCCTGGACTCCTAACCATTAAAATGAGTGATCGTTTGTCAAAATATGTTCAGTCATTTCCTCGTAATTTCTACTACCGGAAAAGGGCTTATTAAATTATATAAGGGTAAACATAAGCCAAGAGACTTTTGATATTAAACATTTTTAATACATAAATCAGTAGCCTATACATTACATGATACACTCAATCAATTTGGAGTTTGATTTAGAAAACTAGTGGGGAAGTTCCTTTACAATCAATTTACCCTCCTATTATCTAATTTCATTCCACTATGTCGTAAATTATAAGTTAGGGCTATAGTGTAATCAGCCAAGATAAGAATGTTACGGAATGTTAACCACAAGTAAAATATATTTAATCTAATCCAAAGTCCAGCATGGAGATTAATGTATACACATTTATTTTGAGCTTGAGAGTTTAGAAATTTTTTCAACAAATCGACTGACTGGAGTGATAAGTTAAACAATACGATAAATTAGTGAAAACTATTTACAAATATATTTAACCATCACGAACCTGAGGAAGGAGATTTGAGCAACCAACAAAATAAGTGTGACCAGTCAGGGAAAGCCTTAAAATGACAGAGACATTTCAGGGACTTTTGTAATTTATTGGGTAAAATGGCCTAGGGACGAAAAATGTCTTTATCGGTTCTTATTCGAACAATATTTCTAATCACAGCTATTTTTATTTTGGGAGAGGGGGAGAGTGTACGTTTCGAAATATAATAATTTATAACAGCTGAACTATTTTGCTTTTTGTTTACCGTCCTTATTTATAATCTCCACTCTGGGTTTCAACCAAGTACATCCTCGCAGGAAAATTAAAGTTTTCTGACTTAGATATTGTGGCCATCCTAAATAAAAAGACATCATAGAGGCCTGCGTTAATCTACCAATTTATGGGCATTTCTTTGGAAATCGTTAAATTTGATTCCAAGAATGAATACGTTAAGTCATACGACTTCGGCTGAAAGTGTAAATCTCAAGAGTTGATGAAAAAATACGTTTTCTATTGAATAAGAGTGTTTCGACGCTACTAGCGAGTACTAGAACTATCTCTCTTGATATCAATTATTCAGAAAGGCTCCGTACACACAGCTGGGATTAAAACCACAACTTTACTATCATTGTTAAACCAAATAAGACGATACTGACATTTTGTATGAGTACCCACAGGTACGGACTATTTAAAAAAAAAAGACTAACGAAAGAAATTGAAAGATAAAAGAAAATTGCTGATAATATTGACAAGGCTAGTTCATCTAGATCTCAGCAAATAGACTGGACCTTTAGCCCTTCCTCTAAGAAAACCTTTGTAATATCCCAGTAGGCCATAAAGATCTGATTAAATACTGACCCCTTTAAATATCTCTTAGATATACGTTAAAAAAAACAACCAAGAAAGATTTGTTTTAAAGAAAGCTGAGAAAAAAAAGCCGGGACATGTTTAAGATTCTTTAGACTCCATTTCCCTGAAGTAATAAAATAAAACGTATTATGCTTGTAATAAATGAGGACATAGTATTTGTCAGTGTTTTTTTAAATGAAGTCATCTGAAGAGATTCCGACCTTACACGCAAGAGATGTATTCAAAGAGTTCAGTTACAAGAGATACCTAGCCACGCTCCTGACAGAGTCATCAAAACAGTAATTAAGAGAGACGTCAAAGAGAATATTTATATATCATCAAAAGTGAAACTATGTCTATGGCCCCAACCTTTCTACCATAAAGTGTGAAAAGGGGGAGGGAGTGGGGGCACCTCCACCTCACTCCCTCCAAACGCTAATTTATACTAGCAGCTGCCTTATTCTGGGACAGGCATCGTGATATCTATACTTTATTCATGGTAAGTTCAAACTTTGCAAGAAAGGAGGGAGGGAGGGGGGTATATATTTTCTTTAATTAGACAGTTTACTCAAGAAAAAACAAAAGTTCTCGGGAATATTTAATAAATAATGTAGCTCTGCTATGATCGAAAGCTATGACATCAGGCTTTAATATATTTAATTTTACGATTGTTATGTTTACTATGGAAGGATAAGAAAATGAACTCTTTTATTGATATAGGTCAATATTTTTCAAAATTTTCCTAGTATTTGACCATTATATAAGCATTCGATACATATTCGGACCACCCATTTTAATATACATAGGTATACTACCTGTCCCCTTGCCAGAGCCGTAAATTCTATACGTGTACAGTACGTGCTTATCTAGTACGGTAGTAAAAGAGAGAATAATTGTTATTTGACCATATCTTATGTGGACCATAGTTTGATAAATAATGGTATAATTGATTAAAGGTAATTTTTACCTTTTCTGACAGTTGATAAGTTACTGAAATTGCAAATTAATACTCACCTGCCTCACAACTATGTGATGCCTCTTTGGCAGATGAAGTCACATTACACCACCTGTTAAAGTGACAACATATTTTCCAGGGGGATAAATACGTGACCACATTTAGTAATTTTCCAACTGTCAGAAAAGGACAAAGTTTGGGTGAACATACCATAACAGTGAAGTGGCGTGTTTTAGTTACTTAAAACCCGTTTAGGTGGTCTCATGGTATAAGGCGCTACTCTCACAGTGGAATAGACTGCCTATGACGGGGAGATCGAGGTTCGATTCTCGGTCAGATGTACTGAGCGTGGTTTATCCAAAATTGTTTTACACTCTCTCTCTCCACGTAAATGCGGGTACACTTCCTCTAAATATAACCTTCCCAATCCCTAAAACAATTAACGTGATTAGTACATAAGCGTATAACCCGAACGGGTGGTAAGACAAGGTGCTAAAAAGTTACTTAAATTAAATAAACTAAAGTAACAATATGAAGATAGTAAATAGTGTCAGTACTGGCTATCAGTGGACAATGAGACAGTCTATATTTTTTTAAGCACCGCGTCTTACTAACCGTTCAGGTTATACGCCTATGTACTTATTACACTAATGGGTTAGAGATTAGGAAGTCTTAATTTAAAGGAAGTTCACCCACATTTGCGTGTAGGAAGATTGGAAAGCCATTTAGGAAAAAAAACACCCTCAGTGCACCCGACCGGGATCAAACCCCGATCTCCCCGTCTTCGGCAGTCTTGTCCAAAACGAGATTCGCTTGCTAGACCACGCGGTCACCGAGGCGAGTTCTATATAACATATAATAGAAAAGGTAAGCTATGAAGAGTGAAGGTTAAGGAAATGCGTCAGAGTTCACTTGGAGATTACGGGAAATCACAGTGTGAATAAAATACACTCACGCACCCTAGCCTGACACTTAGGCTTAGTTGGTCAGCGCCGAGTTAAGCGTCCCGGATACGAATTCGGCATTCTCTAAATATTGTATATCATTGATTAAATGGAATAATGGCCTGAGAAATGAGTGTTGTATCTATTATAAAATTGATCTAGATTGTGGGTCATGTGATAACATAGTTTGTATATAAATAAGGTACATATTAAATACAATACCTAGAGTACATTTGGTTTTACCGTGATCCACGTCTTACTACCCGTTCGGACTAACCGCCAATGTACACTACAGAGGTGTAAAAGTGGAAAGTAGAATAATTTAGAGAAAGTGTTCCTCACATTTACACGGAGGGAGAATGGGAAACTACTTATAAAAAAAACTCCTTCAGTATACACCTATAATTTGAGCCATAACCTTTGATCTCCTCGTCACAGGCAAACCAAACTCAATATAATGATAATAATAATAATAATAATAATAACTAATCTTTATTTGTAAGAAATTAACATATATCCCTAACTAAACAAAATAGCGATCCTTATCGTGATAAATTCAAGCGTGTGACCACAAACGTAGTGGTCTCAATCCTGTTATAAGTTACTCTGACTGCTACAGTGGATGGTAAAGAAATTAGTTAAGTTCCTTCTTTTTTTTTAGAACGTTTTAAGTTAAAAATAATATTTAGCTTGGCGTGGATGCACTATATCAGCCGACTTACTCCTGGGTAAAGCCGCATGCTTCAGTTAATTAACCGGCAATCCTCACCACCTCCTTGCGGCTATTTTAAGAACTAATTTTCATGAGAAGAGGACCTAAATAAAATAAAAAAAGCTAACTCGACTAGCTACCGACAAGAACGAAACTGTAGGATGATCCATCACACGCCATATTATTATTACTACCCCCCCTAACCCTCCAATCGACGGGGATCGGATTTCACTCAGTCGTAAATCATTCAAACCCTTATTTAAGTTTGACTGTCTCAATCAGCTAATTACCAATTAGCGAAATTAGTCGTGACGATAAAATATTGTTAAATGATTTGGCGCATATTTCATTGAGTTTTTGGTGGTGGAGGGAGAGGGGGGGCAGCTGGCTAAAATGAGTGAATGAGTAGCACGACGAACTACGATCCAAAGAACCAGGTTATCCCGACTGCCTATTCATGTGGTTTATTTTATCAACTATGTTTTAGGTTTTCTCATTTTTAAAATAATTTAAGGTAATTTGTTACTTATTGCAAGTACTAATATTACTATTATTATAACCGCGTCGGTAGCACGTGATCGTTTAGTTTGATTGGCTGGTGACGTGGAGGCAGGGGTTCTAATCACGGCCGGGTGTCCTGAGCATAGTTTGTCTTATCATTTACCAGTCTCCATACACGAAAATGCAGGTACCTTTTCTTTAAAATTCTACTTTACTCATCCCTAGCCCTTTAGTGTAAATATGCGGATATTCTAAACGAAAATAATAGAGCAAAATAAAAAAAACTTCAATTTTATTCGGTGTAAGTTATACCTAAAATATCCTATTATGTATATCTAGTATAGGTTCTGGTAAATATCATATATTAACTATACATATTGTTAATATAGTATAGTTTTATATATACACCTGTGTATGTTGTACATATACGTTTAGTACTGTCAACACTCTTGCAATAGACTAGTCTGCCGATGACAGGGAGATCGGGGCTCGATTTATGTGGGAGTGGTTTTTCCAAAATGTTTTCCACTCTCCCTACACAAATGTGGGTACACTTCCTCTAAATTCAACCTTCCTAATTCCTAACTCTTTGGCGTAACTAGTAGACCTACATATGCATATAACCTAAACAATTCTGATAATAAGACATGGTGCTAAAAAAATAAAAAATAAAAGTACTTTCAACACAACATTTATTAACGACTTATTCTAAGTTTAGAGACGAAGGAGCTAACTTAAGGGTAATGTATCCGCATTAGTGGGGCGAGTGAATGAGAAAATCAGATGTAGCTCACACGTGGAAAATTATCCTCATTTTCCCCACCAGGGATTCGAGCGTGGTCCCCCAAAGTTATTAGCGATCAAGTACAAACTGAATCTAATACTGCCGACCTTTCAGCCACGGCTGCAATCAATTTTAGTAATATCAATAATTCAATATCAAAGTTCGCGAGAGATTTCCCCCTGTCGTTTTTAGAGTTTAATAATAAGTATGGCGTGGGAAGAATAGTCGTATCCGTCTTCTCTTTCCCAATCAACGAGTGGTATACTTTGTTTTATTCGCAGTTCGGTTGGCAACAGTGAAATAATGGCCCTTCCCAGAACGACAGTTGCGCGAATCCGCGGAAGTGTGTATATTTAAAAGCGAATAAATCTCGATATATAATATTGCTGCGGGGAATCCCCATCTACGTGTCTGCTGAATTTTGGCACAGATCCTCTTGGAAAGAGTTCTTCCCGCGAGATGATCGTGTTATATTAGAGTACGCACACAATTAGCCGTATCACATTGGCTTGGAAAATGTCCCCGATTTGGGTTTTCCAACCATTTTTATTTAAAAAAAAGTAGGTAGGAGAGTTCTGCGATAACCTAAATTGTTGAGGGATTTTCAGGTCTTTTTTTTATGTTCAAACAATATATGTTCCTTAATAAATAATCTTTTAGAACAATTATATCCACCCATAACTAGCCGATCCCACAAAATGTGCGCCGATCTTTCGGAAATAATTGATGTCAAATATAATGTCGAACAACCCTAAATATATCCCAGGTGACGCCTGTTACCATTAAGTGTATTTGAAAAATAAAAGTCAAATAAACAAAACGCCGTTGCTGAGATATAAACATGTTAGGCAACAAATACAATTTTTTTTCTACCACATCTTACTACCCGTAGATACTAGACGTATTTTAATTACACTAATTGGATCAGGATGAGGAAGAGTACCCGAGTCTACGTGGAGGGAGAGTGGGAAACCATTTAGGGGAAAAAAATACTTTAAGTACAACCAAACGATTTTCAAACTACAACCTCCCCCTCACCGACAAACCAGATGTTTTAAGAGAATTTCCAAGTCACAAATCCCGTTAGCATGTTGTAAATTACGCTTAACACTGAATCATGGACGTAAAATAAAGACAATATTAAAATATATAATTTGTGACGGTTAAGTCAGCCCTCATTGAACTACTTATTACTTAAGGTGCCCACTCTTTGCGGATATTGGAGAGGCAGTGGTGTGCAGGACTGAAGGTGGTGATCGAAACTGTAAGAATTTTAATTTTGTCTATTTATATTTTATTTAGTTTTAATTTATTCTTAAGTGTTTATTTATGCCAAACAACTATTAATTAATTCTAGCTATATTCATTTTTAAACTTATTGTTTTTAAGCGACATAGCATTGCGTCGAAGGAAACACCATGAAATAATATCAATACTTTTATCAGAACAAGAAATATACTTATTTACCGGGTTTTTGTCCAAATATTCTGTCCAGATTTTAAAACAATACTGATTAGGTGTAATTTTATTTTTAACATCTTTTACGAAATATGTAGCACGGGGGGAAGGCGGGGCATGTGACGACACAGATACGTCATCCAATCTAGTACATTTTGATTTTAAAAGTCCCACGAGGAAAACAAGAAGAAATTGAGTTTGTTTGGAAACAATGATCATATGTCAAACTGTCAGATATCAGATTCTGCATCTATTCAATTGTATATTCAAATTTTATCAAGCTTATTAGTTATTATTTCTTCCCCCCCTTTCAAGATATTCTCTGTTTATACTTTAATTTCACATATTTCCAGATAAATATTTCAAAATTAGATCTTAAATCCGCGATATTTTTGGGGCCTTGACGAGAAATGCCGAGAGGTGGGAATCTAAAGAAAAAAGCGGGACTGGCGTCTTGTAGATAAAGAGAAGATGACACACATTATTTTCAGTGCAACAAAAATTGAAGTTTTAACAGCTTTTTTTATGAGCTTTCAAGTATTCATCAAAATGACTACCAAAGACGCAACGACAAATTTATACCATTGACAGACCTATGCAATAACGATTCTTGGACTTTTAGTGAGTTTTGGACAGTTGCACAGTTTCAACGATGACCTTCCAGAACATCTTTAGGGGTGATATAAACAATTTTTGTTTTCTAATTGTTAATCTCGACACAGCTTCGATCTCACTACGCAGACGCTATATTTTTATGAACCTTTTCTTTTACAATTTCAAGACTTCGTGTTATTTTCTTCCAAAGCTATATATATATATTTTTTTCTCAAGTAACTTTTTTTTAACAACGACTTTGGAAAGAATTTTTTGGCCAGAGTAATTCTTTCGACACAAATGCAATGTCTTAGGTTCTATTATTTATTTATGTTAGCTAGTAACTTCATAAAGGAAACCTATCAATAAGTGTTTCAATAAATTATAATATTATTATTATTATTATTTCAATAATACCTATCCAAAAAGACTGGACTTAAGATTTTTTATATTAATACCTCAAATTACTATTGTTATTTGAATTTTGAATTGTAATTTAGCTTTATAATTTAGCTGACGTCTGTTAGGCAGGGTAAAATTTTAGATTGACAATTATTAAACAAAAAAGTAAACTTATTTTGTTTAAGTCAAATCCGTTTAAGTATTTTATTTATATTACTATCACCACTATTCAATGTTATCCACCTTGTTAATATTGCTATAAAAAACCCACATAGTTAGTGATGTCACACCTGCAAGCAGTTCCCAGGGATGCTGACCTTGGAGGCCGGTATTGTTGTACGCAAGGTGAGACCATTGTTGACTAGGTACAGTAAAGGTAAATTTTTTTCTAACATGAGTCAGAAGTCTTGAGAGAGTATTGTGTTTGATTTTATGCATTTTTATTTTAAGTTCTACCCCGAGATAGTAATTTTTGTTTTTGTTAAATGTAAATGTTGATTTTGAACCCAAAGTATTGTATTCATCTTAAATCTGAGCTAGCTCACTATTCTTTCATAAGCTATTTTATTTTCTACTTCTTTAATTACGTCATTGGACTTAAAATTAATAAATAGATTATGCCTTTTTTATATTTTCACCCTCTTTTCTATAAAAGACAATACACTTTATTATATATATATATATAT
>CABFWO010001563.1:46902-61179 GCA_902155825.1 Timema genevievae | reverse complement strand
TTTTTTTACTACAGTGGCGCCAACAACGTGTGGCATGTCGGGGAAAAAATGATCTTTTTTAAATTGTGAGTGAGCGGTAATTATTAGCTTCAGTCCAAGGCAACGTATGACGATGGCTTCTTCAATATCAGCAAGTGAGTGGGCACCTTTAGTCTTTGAATCGATGGGTTGATCTCCGTACGAACAGTACCTACCTCAGAATATTATATCGTAGAAAACCATTTAACTACCTCTTCAATGGCGATGCTGCCCTTGTATCGGCACCGACTGGTCCCTCATGTCTTCGATCTCCCCCCTCTCCCCCCTTAACTACCTACCGCACACAGGATGAAGAAGGGGTTGAAATGAAATTAAGTATCTTATTGAAAGCAAAGATGTATGTGGATACGCCATAAAGTAAATTTGACTTTAGTTAGTGAGCAAGAAGAACTCGAGAGGTACTCGCCAAGAGAGAATAAAATACGACGTTAAAGAATAAATCTTCCTACCTGCTTGTGATTGGGGGTGAGCCCAAGCTTAGCTACAGAGTCATGAGTCAGGTACACTAACCGTTTGACTAATCCTACCAGCAAGAATATAAGACGCCAAAGCGGGGTCTAAAATCTAGCCTCTCTCTTTCTTTCTCCAAGGTCTCAAAGTATTTTAAATTGATTGAAGGGAACACCAGGGATTTTGGTTTGTTTGTTTGTTTGTTTGTGCTTACATGAAGAAGAGACCGAGTTTATTTATGGCTGTCAGGTTTGAACGATGCCTAGAGTTCTGCATACAGAAGCCCCACCTCTTCCCGTCTCGCCTTCTCATTTTTTGTGAACAGGCACACTAAAGTAATTTAATTTCTCAAACGTCTTGAAGGAGGGGGAGGGGGGATGCGAGTGGACTTTATAATCACGGCTCTGTGGGGCTAAAAGTTGCCCGATTTTGAACTGGACTGACCGGTATTTGGAATTTCTGGTAAAGAAAATAAAAATCTAGGCAATGCTGGGCACACACACAAACACAAACACACACACACACACATAAAATAAAATTAGATAAATATGTNTATATATATATATATATATATACTCTAGTTTGCTGGTGAGGGGAAATTCAGGGTTTGAATCCTAGAAAGTTATTTTTATAAATGGTTTCCCACTCTTCCTCTACGCAAATATGGGTGAATTTTCTTTAAATTCTACCGTTCTCATCCTTTCTTAATTAGTGCCAAGCGTATAGACCGAACGGGTAGTAAGACGCGATGATAAAAAAAAGGTCAAGGAATGGGTATAGCCCGGACAGGTAGTGAGACGCGAAGTGAACAAAAACGGGTAATTTTAAGTGTTTAGTTATTTTAAGCAACATTACCACCTTAATAAAATAATTATAAATGTTGTTCTTCACCAAGGAATCTCTCTTCCGGAAATCAGTTGAAACGTTTTCAAATTTTAGTGTAGATTTGTATGTCAACATTTCAGTGTCATAGGAAATGATTGGAACTGCATGTTGACAACAACAACATGATTGTATTTTTTTTAAATAAATCTTTCTCTCGTAAAGAGATCACAGAAATGGTATAAAATATGTGGGATGTTATGAATGGTATTCCACAAACCTTTTAGGATAGTATTGAATTCGTAAATTTTGAAAAATGACACCTGGGCAAGATAATCAGAACCGGGACTGTTGGCTTAGCGTGCTATTCAGGATTCATCCCACACTCCGTATCATACTTCAATCATAGTTTAAGGCAGAGTCTGCGATTGACGGGTGTAAATCATCAGTTACCTGTTGAGCTATAGTATGAGTTTGGTAGGAAGAACAGTAGAAGTTAGTTACCAAAGTTACTAAAACCGTTTTAATATATTCATACATTAAGTCATGTTATCTGCAGCTGTCACTTTTGATAGATATTATCTATACCTATAAAATAACACAAGTAGTATAAAGAAATGTTATCAATGTTGGCTGCAAAGAAATATGTTTGGATTTTTTCTACTGTCCTTCCAACCAAAATCAGGGTATATCAATGATACCACAGCCAACGTAGACTCGGAAGTGGCTTTATGCTGCCGTCTTGCCTTAAACTATGAGTGAAGAATGAATTACCCGAAGCACGTGACAAATCTTGGGTAGCTCACAGGTAGAGCAATGGCGAGTTAAGCCAAGAATCTCGCGTTCAATTCCCGTGTTCAGGTGTAATTTTTCAAAATTCACGAATATGTTACTTGATGCGGGTGTATATTCACTAAAGATTATTTCGATCTCCAAGTGTTGCTAGTCATGTACAGTACAATTTATTGTACGACCGTATGATCTCTCCATGATACTATCAAGTTGTGTACTAAGGCAATCTTAAGACAATTTAGTTATTTACCTTCACACTGCTAAGTATTAAATATTAACTACAGTAAAATATATTATATAGAACCAGCTGTTTCAATTTTATTTAATAATGCTATATTTTTTCCCCTGACTTAATTTTTTTAAGAAGGTGTTCATATGATTTATAAATAATGTAGCTTAGGTACCATTTATTTTAAGGGCAACTCAACCTGCATTATTTCTTATGAGAATGCCAGTTCTTTGGAGCTCACTCGAACAATCCTCAACTATCTTAATGGAATTTATGTGTTTCTAATATTTTACTTTGATATCAGAACTGAAACATTTAACGTAACTTTTCCTGATTGAAATTATTTAACTTAAATTGTAGGTTTTTAATCCTACAGTAGAGTGGTCTGTATACTCGTCACCTTCATTTTGGACTAACCCTATTTTGAAATAATAAATAACGCGGGAATTATGGAAGTTTGCAACGAATCCCAGCACTCTGAAAGGTGGATCCTTTATAACATTGTTCCAGAACAAGATTCCCAATACTGCTTTGCATTGAGCGCCGTGCTCACACAACCGCCAGTTTTTTTTGTTGTTTTTTTACGTCGGCGTCTCAACAATCAAACACGTGAGACGTGAAAGAAAACTGATGGTTTGTTGCAGTCCTGAAATAAACCACCCCGAAGACGTCGCGACGCCCCCAAAGACGCAAGGGATCCTAATCATGCACACGCCCGCCAACCGACGACATCACAGTTTCTTAAAGGCGTGGAGAGAGAAGGTGTGTAAGAAAGAAAGTTATTAGTTACGGAGTACCCCTCTAGATGACAGCAGGGATCGACGCCTAGCTCACACCACTTTTCCTCCTTCCAGAGTTTGGGTCAAAGTTGAATAGAAATGTTCTTAAGGCTAGAATTAATATAGATTATGTCAATTAGGTTGGGAGACAAAGTCAACAAATAAGAAGGAAGGGTAAAACCAGACATTTTGTCACATGATACCCCTCGCCCCCTCTGATAACTGTACCTTTCATTTTAATTTAACTAAACTATATTTTTATGTATCAAAACAAATCTCCTTTCCCTTTAATTTGTTTTTCTTACTAGACTCAGCACGCGTACCCCCCCGACCCTGCGTCGGGACAAACCAACGTTTTATTGACTTTGTCGTAGTTAAGAGGAATATGTGTTGTGTGTTGCATCACATTCCGGTCTTGTTGCATGTAGTTTTGATGCGCAGTTAGGTAATAAAATGTATATTCTTTGCATATGTGTTAGCATGCCTGACCCAGAATCGGCAGAGTGGAAGGTCAATCTCATACTTGGCACACCCTTTTGAGTTTCATTGGTCTTATATCCTTTTTTAATAGAAGATTTAAGGGCACTTCCTTAAAAGTTCCTCTCCTCATACTGTAAGCACAAATTATCTCAGGATCGGATCCTGACCATATCTGAGACCAACGCACAAAACCAAAACCACCGACTGAAACATTTCAATTGCTAGCAAACATATATAACATATTTATCGTAAATTTGTGTTTAGCGGCATCATTGAAGTTCCATCTTATAAGTACGTTTTCTACTAGAGCGTCGTTTATAGGAGAGTTTCGTTGGAATTTATGGAGGACAAGGCGAAGTTGAAAAAAAAGTTATGATTTACTGCTGCGGTAACGCACAGGCATTTAATATATTTTATGGGACATAAAAGGGTCGCAGTGTAAAAGTGGTTTAGATTCATAATCGATGTACAGGATTAAGCTTACACCTAGGGTCAAGTTTTGAAAAAAAGAAGAGTTTTCTATACAAAATAATCTTAGGTGCCAATTTTAACAAACATAGGCTAAGATTATTAACGTAAATTTGGAATTTTTGTAAAAGTCAGTAGTGATAAAATAGATCTAACAACCGATTTTTCCCCCACGACTTACTAACCATTCTGGCTATACACATTGTTATCGCAGCGCACCCGTTTGGGCTGTATTCATAGTTATGTATACTATCTATTTTGAGCATTTTTTTACATCCATTACGGTTTCCAGCTTGTGGCCTGGATAAGTTTTTTATCAAGCCACATATTTTGTATATACTATGTATATATAATATATATATAGTATTTATGATAACCCGCGAACGGTGGCGTAGTTAGCTAACGCGCTAGTCGTGTTGAGCTCGACCGCCGAGGACGGGGAGATCAAGGTTCGAATCTTGGTCGGGTGAACTGGGGGTGGTTTTTCCTAAATGGTTTTCCACTCTCCCTCCATGCAAATGCGGGTTCACTTCCTCTAAATTCAACCTTCCCAATTCCTAATCCATTAGAGTAATTAGTACTTAAGCGTATAACCCGAACGGGTAGTAAGACGCGGTGCTAAATATTATTATTTATAATATATATAGGCATATATATATTATTTACGCTAATACTAGGAAAGTATATTTTAGAAGGAATATGCCGGTGGTATAATATTTAAGAAAATACACCCTTAGTCCAATCGGCTGGAATTCAAACTCGACCTGACAGTTACCGTTAAACGTGACAAAATGAGTTTGACATTTAGTCCACGTCCCTACAGAGAGGCGATCAGATAGTCTTAAGCTCTAAGGCGTTAAACTCGCAATAAACAAGATTACCACTGACGGTGGGCGGTCAAGGTTCGGATTTCGGTCAGGAGCACTGGTAGATTGTGTTGCACATTCAAACTATGCTATAATTTCCCATCCTGTACTAATGCTATACGTGTGTATTAAATATGAGCTACTCCGCTCACCTCCATCCATCAGATTAAGTCGTTAAAGATATCGTCTCGGCAATTAGACTATACTAAGATCATTCTAACTTAGTTTTACAGCCATCTTCTTCCGGGGCCGCATGGTATAAGGTGTCAGTCTTGCAATAGACTAGACAGTCGATGACAGGGAGATAGAGGTTTGTATCCCAGTCAGGTGTATTTATGGTGGTTTCGACAAAAAAAAATTCACTTCCTCCACGCAAATGTGGGTGCACTTCCACTGAATTAAACCTGCCACATCCCTAACTCATTAGCGTAATTAGTAGACTACATATGCGTATAATCTATAAAGGTAAGACAGGGTGATAAAAAAGATTAGAGTCTATAAAACACCATAAACCAGTGTTTATTAAACTATTATCAAGGAGGTGCATCCCCTCTATTCCCTATTTTTCACGGAGCTCGAGAATAAAACGTCTTTTTGCCAAAGCGTCCAAAAAAACATTATTAAAGGACGTATTTAAAATTAAATTACCATTTTGTTATTTTTTGTTACCGTAGAAACACTAAATTAATATTTAATATTTTTTTAGTGCAGTACTTGTAGACTTAATAATAAATTAATGTATCCATATGCAGAGCACCTCTTTGAGAATCACTCCTTCAGATTAACAATAGAAAACAATCTAACCTCTCTTAAAACTTGCAGCTTAGACCACTTTTGATGTCTGCCTGTCCCGTTCCCTCAATCCACAGAGAGGTTATAGTGAGGTCCTGCAGGACATAGTTTTGTCAAATGCCAGCGGTTTATTGTGTGGGAACGGTCAGAGGTCGATCAATGACCTTATTACCATTCACTGCACGGTGTGTCAAGGCCACTGACCCTAGTTATTATAAACTAAAACTTAATACTTAAAGTTGGGCTTTTGATATGCACCTTATAAACAAATATTTAAAATCAACACATGATTTACAAACTAACTTAACCTAGTACAATTAGAGATGTGATACGTAAAATTTTCCGTAACAACAATAAACAAAAGGGTTGGTTTAACATATAATGCCATCGTATATTATCACAAATTATGTATTTTGGCCAAACTCAAACTGTAAATTTGACTAAAGTTTAATTAAATCAATAATTTATAATTGGATTATTTGCTTAGATTTACTTTAGTAAATAAAATCGGTCCACCTCAGCTAGTACTTGAAGTAAAGTTTAAGCTCTTAGAATTATTGGACAGCAAAACTGGCACGTATACAAATAGTAGGCTATATATCTTTGTCAGCACAACCCAGAACCGAACCAGTGTCCCCTAAGCGTGTTAAAATTTCAAAGGACTTAATTCGATTGTATTTTTAGGTTTTGTATTTTATTAAGGTAAAATATCAATTAAAAAATGTTTGGTGTACCACGTCTTACTGCCCGTTCGGGCTATCCGAATTTAATTACATTAATCGGTTAAGTATATATTAGGTAGAAGTTTGAGGAAATGCAGAGCACCTGCATTTGAATGAAAGGCTTGGAAAAACATTTAGGGAAAAAAACAATTTCACTAAACTCTGACGGTATTCGAGCCTTGACGAAGGCAAATATCCCTTGTAGAAATTCGAATTCCTTTGGTTCAAACAAGCTTGAATAGATGGGCACGCGGACTAAATGTCAGGATCATATAGCCTGTTTGCCAGTGAAGGGGGAGGTATAGGATTGAACCTCACCCAAATATACCGAGGGTGTTTTTTAATGGTTTCTCGCTCTCTCTCTCTTTGTAAATGCTGTGACGCAACTTATAAATTCTACCTCCCTCATCCCTACCTCATTTGTGTAAATAAAATGCGTATACTCAGATAGCTAGTAACACGATTTGTAAACAAACACTAGAAATGAAAGCTTTCTGGTAAATTTTAAATCACCAAATTTCAAATAATTGACTATCAGGGAAGGGGGAGATGCATTCGTAAAGGCTTTGATTGTAAGATTAAAGTACTAACCTCTCTGGTCTACAGAAGACCCGACATTGGTGACACATTTAATAACCAGGCGCTGTGGTCGATACGTGTTTGAAGAGAACTGTTATAGCTGTTTCACTCGTTTTATGTTA
Organism: Timema genevievae; assembly: GCA_902155825.1. Classification (NCBI taxonomy): domain Eukaryota; kingdom Metazoa; phylum Arthropoda; class Insecta; order Phasmatodea; family Timematidae; genus Timema; species Timema genevievae. Next base: position 54,039 of record CABFWO010001563.1, on the reverse strand, counting down.
CTGGTAAGCCTTCTTAGGCCCTTAGGATTAATTAAACTGAATTGGAGACTTTAAATATTGAGATATTGCTCGCACATTCGTTTCTTTTAAAAAGTAAAAAAAAAACTGGAATAAATTTAAGGAAAGTTTTCCAGATTAATTATCTCCCTTCTGCGTGTAGTTGTAGTCTATGGACAACACGACAGACACATACTGTAGCTGCCAATATGGTCAAAAGAAATAGTAAACACAGGACAAATTTCAAAATCACGTTCAATTTTAATAGATAAGGTACAAACAATACAAGTCAATTTATTTAAAATATGTTATATTTATTTGTATAAAATATCGAAAAATATTATAACTAAGAAACATTTTAATTTTCACGTGAACTCAGCCCCCATTATAAAGTATGACTGCCACCTTGCATAGTATTAAGGGTAAGAGTAAAAACAAACTTTCAATTATTAATGTTGAAAAATAAAAATAAAAAATAATTAAAATTGCAAAGTAATCAAAAATCGTTATATGTATTTAAATATATACATACCTATATTAAAAAGTTGCATTCTGAAAATTGAAAAATGACACCTGGACACGTGAATCGAACCCGGGACCTTTGGCTTTGTATGCCAATGCTCTAACCACGGTACGTGCCTTAAAATATGAGTGAAGAATGGCCCTAGGCACAGGACGATTGCTGGATAGCTCAGTGGTTAGAGTATTGGCGTACAAAGCCAAAGGTCCCAGGATCGATTCCCGTGCTCAGGTTTCAATTTTCAGAATATTATATCTAGATGCGAGTAAAAATACTCATTAATCAAATATAATAGCTTTGGCTATTTGATTCTTATATAGTTATAGTTACATATATTTTTACGGAAAATTCGGAAGAGCTTATAGCTATGCAGACACATAATAAATAGTAAATGTTTGAGCGTCGGCTTAGAATGGAACCAAGGTTACTCAGATATGCATCAGTCGCTCTGCTAAAATAGCCGTAGTCACGCCGTGTCAACGGACAAAGTAAAGACAATGAAACTTTAATCATGACACAAAATAACAAACCCAGGACCACCCCTAACGAAAGGGTACATTGCCACGTGCTGACCAAAACAGTTGTTCCACTTTAGGAAGCTATGAAAAGGGACGTGGTGAGAAAGGGGGGTGGGAGGGGGGGGGCCAACAAATCCCCGTACACACGGTTCAAAGAATATTTTCAATCGACGCGGGTTTCACAAAGACTCAAACGAACCAGATTAGTCAAACGAGACTAAACAGGCGGATACAGATATTCATGGGGTGAGGGTGGAATAAGAGGGGTAACGGGCGTACCCTCCCCAAGCCCTATCCACCATAATCCAATCCGGTGTTATTATTCTCAGTTAAACACGTTGTCCCACGCCTGGCTGGATAGGCTAACCGGCTTAGCAGCGCTGAGCTGCGGGTAGCGGCCTTTCTAAAGGACAGAGGTTTACTAGTAGTAAACTCCCGATTAATCGTGAGCGGGCTATCCGGTTTGCTACCTATCTGTTAGGTTTTTTCTTTCTTTAAATATTTTAATTTTCTCCACTAGGTGAAAACTAGGCTTCTGAACAAATTGTGGGGTCCCTAAGGATCATTGTTAACTTTGTAGTTGTAGACAAGCGTCACGAACTATTTGTATGAATACATATATCTGTCCATTAAGGCGGCCACCTCGGTCAGCGAGAAAGAATCAATCGCTGTCAGGTCTCATGGCTTAAAATACAATAATATGTGTCATTTCCTGGAACTTCTTCTCTGTTCTGTCTAAGCTTATACTCCCTTTCGCCCTTCAGCTAAAACCACCCTTTGTGATGTCACTAAGAAAGAGGGGAAAGAAAACTTCGAAACTTATCTCAAGGTAAAGAGGAAAGCTCACTGCTAGTTCTCAAATATTATAACATTTTACGTTGTGAGCCTATCAACAAAGTATTGAATTTGTTAGAGTAAGGCTAAATCTAGAGCCCATTTTCATCAAGCCTAGTCTCATAACTCCCCAAATATTCATAAAAAGTCGTTGAAAAGGAGCTAATGTCACGTTTTCATACATTTGTTTATATTAATAAAATTAAAAATATAGGGTTGTTAAGGGAAAACGGCCTGTGGGAATCTTTCGACATTATTTTGGACTGAACCATATTTTGAAATAATGCATTGCAGAATTATATATTGCGTTAGAGTAGAACGTCTGCGTAGAGATTTATTGTTTACCGGATCGGCTCTCTAAAGGAATTATTTGTTTAGTTAAATTCGGAGATTTAACGTGTACGTTATGAACCGATTGATTATATTAGAACACGACTTAAAAACTAACATAATTCTATAAAAGACATAGCATCTAGGCACCGGCCGTCAATTCATCATTGTGAAAAAAGGAAACCCCAATTTAGCCATTGATAGGTTTTTCGGCCATGCTTGGAATCTAGCCTGATACCCTTAGTTCAGTAAACAAGCTGAACTAATATGGAAACATGAAACGTTAATTTGTGGTTTGATGGTAGAATATAATTACCATTGAATTGTATTATCCGTGTTTTCAGAATAGCCGTTCAACCCCATCCTTAAATTATTCCAGATTATCGAGACTCCAATGTACGTTCAGGCGTTCATTCCAGTTTCTTTAGCAGTTAGGTTTGGGGTGACCATTCCGTACCAATACTGGCAATCCTAAGCACTTTCATCATGTTTTTATTATTATTATTATTATTATTATTATTATTATTATTGCTAGGGGTTTTATGGTCTGTTCGGGATCTTTAAGAACACAGGATGAGGAATATGAATTTTAAAGAAGTTCACCAGCATCTTGGGCCTACACCTCCAGTGCACTTGGATATATGAACTTCAGAGTCAGAGCTGAGCTAATCAGTCGAACTTGATGGCGTTGAACCAATTCTATCAATTTTTTTTTCAAACATAACGTCTTACTACCTGTTCAGGTTGTACGCATATGTACTAATTAAGCTAATAAGTTGGTGATGATGGTTTAATTTAGATAAAGTGTACCCACATTTGTGTGGAGGGAGAGTGGTAAACCATTTAGGAAAAAAACTCAGTACACCCAACTGGTATTTAAGTCCCGATCTTCCTGTCAAAGGCAGTCTAGCCCTGCGACAATGACGCTTTAGACCATGTTTTACGACGTTGAGTTATTTTTATTATTATTATTATTAGCACCGCGTCTTACTACCCGTTCGGGTTGTATCCACTTACGCTAATGTGCAATGGTAGGGTGATTGTGAGATGAAATGGAGGACCTACAGTTTAACATGGAATCCGAACCACGGTGGAGACCTGGCATTCCTCACATTCACAAGTTGTGATTAATACACGTCTTGTCAGAGGGGAAGGAAGGGTTTGGCATTCAGATAAATTTGTGCTGGGACCGAGGATCGAACCCCGGACCACCAACACAAAAGTCTGACACCTTATCCCTAGACCACCAGGTCACCTATTGAGCTATCAAAAGTAACACAAATATTTGCCCCGTTGTCAAATAGTTTTTCTTCCGGTTAAATAAGAACTCAGACTAGTATTAGCGGTGGGGCCAAATATAGGTGTGGAAGACCCAGATTTGATTCAGAGTTCTGCTTATAGTAATTTAATTGAATTCGTTCACTCGGTCCATGTAACGGTGATTACCCCCGCGGGACAACTTAAGGTTAAGTGTAATGGGACGCAAGTAAAGGTCCTATATTATTTTTAGTAACTTCTATAACATAAACCCTCTTTTGGAAAACATAAATAAAATAATATTCAACATATATTAATATCAAACGTTCTTGAATATTTATCATGGACATCGCGGAGTTTAACCAGGATTTTTCCTCTTTATTTAGAAACTTTGTTTAAAAATACTCTTGACCAATATTCAAGAACTATTGAGATTAATTAGTAAATGAACCAAATTTAACCAAATGTATCCATAGAAGTAATATTTTATTTATTTTGTCAAAAAAATGCGTTGTTATTTAACCATAAAAGCGCTGAACTAAAAATACATTTCCTTCCACCCCACATTAAACTACCCCTTAATTCAATAATTATATTCTATCAATTCCATGCAATATGAATGTTACGTGTGAAAGCCTATCCTGTCCCTTAAGCCACTGGTGATATTAATAATCCCATTCAACAATGATGCTTCTCGGGATATCTTAAAACTACACCTGCACCTACTAGTGATGCTAATAATTCCACGTAATACAATAAGCTCGGTGGTAAAGCCTAACCAACCTGTTCATTTACGGTGATAACAATCATTCCATGCAATATTAATTCGTTGAGGGACAGCTTAATCTACCCTTGGAACAACCAGTAATATCACATGGTCCTCATCCTGGTTTGCTTCTGACGCATGCGCATTCAACGTTTTCGGAGTATTAATCGTATAAGGACATATAATACGTCACTGTAGCATATGAAAAGCTCTACATAATTAGTTTCACAAACAGACGCCAGGCTGCGAGTAGTCGTAATGTGACATGTATTATTCAAAGATGCCGTGTGTGCTAATCTTATTAACAAAATGTTTGGCATGTTAGGGGAGGGAATTTAAAGGGGGGATGTTATTCAAACGAAACTACCGCCTTTATGTTGCTAACAGTGACTGTGATACCAGTCAGCAATTAACAAGACGCCATTGTGGACCCGCTGTCATCCGAGTCGACTACAAACGCTTCCGGTTGCCATGGTAACTCAGAAGCAGCACGACGCTGCTATCGGAACAAGAGGGATCTGTGGCTAGTATTCTAACTTGTGAGTTTTAATGTTAAGAGAGGGACGTTGTTCTGGCTGTTGACAACCATCTGCTCTAAGGGAACAGTATTAGGAGGAATAAAAGTGTAGTTGCTGAATATAAGCATCTTAACAGTATTAACAGTACTCCTATAATCAAAGCACAATAGGAACAACCTTTCAGAGGATTACAAAATAAAATGTCTAGTATATCCAACATAGGCCAAAATGAACATCCTCCATTAACAGTGATAGATGGATTACACTTAGCTTGGTGTATGAATGTATATCGATCTGAACTTTGTATACTGCCAGATAATGTATTTTCTATTTCCAAAACAACTTTATCTTGGTACATATGCTGAAGTAAACACATTCGCAGTAGCTTTGATCTTTTTCAACAGTTGAAGAGTTAGTAAAGACAATATTTCGTATTCATAAATTTCACAAACATGTTTGATCAAATCCGACAAAGCGAAGATACAATTATTGTTTGTAATAACCATTTATAACAGTATACAATCGTTTAGTAGGGCATTTTTCAACTATATATTAAATAAAAATGATAAATGACACCTTAACACGAGAATAGAACCCAACAACTTTTTGGCGTATCGCAGCAATGCTCTACCAAAGAAATATTCGACTTTTCAACCATTATTAACATAAAAGTGATGTACACAATTATTTTTAATAACTTGGCAACTGTCAGGCTACACTCCCCGTGGATTCACAGGTACACCAACAAATTAAAACAGACCAGAAATGTGGTCAAGGGATGAGTTCTAGACCAATCACAATATCTCCGCAAGATTCTTTATGTTCGGTCAGTGAGAGTCGATATAGTTTTATCTTTGCTCTGCATCACACCGATATGACTATTAGAATCAATCAACGTTCACATAGTTGTTTCGCCAACTTTTGGTGGCGACACAATATTTTGCATCGAACAGTCGTGAATCGTAGCTATTCAGAATGTTTTGTTGGACTCGGGAGTGGGTAAAGTCATGTAATGCGGCTAAAAATTAGGATGAGAGGAGATGGGGTCTTCAGAGAATAGTCTAAGCCATATTTAGCACACATTAGTAAGGTGAGTGATTTAGATCTAATCAGAACAATAGAGAACCCTGATTATGCCCGAGTCTTTGGAAAGGATACTGTTCTAATGATCCGTCCTGTAAATACCACCGCGCACGTTGGTCTTTCTACCTTACATTAGTATGAACGGATTGATTGGGCTGAGAACACCCCCGTTACCCGTTATTTCGGGTGACTCTGCAACAGGTAAAATAGTTTCTAGAAAGGCATCGTAATGTTTGAATAATATTCGAATGGAGGGATTCACTAACAAATATTTTCATGTCATTTTTTTATTCCCACCTCACCTTGGTACGCATTCGGGCTATCTGAATTTAATCATGCTAATGGTGTAGGGATGAGAAATAGAGAACTTTAGAGGAAGTGCAAATGATTTTGCGGGGTGGGAAAGTGGGGAACTATTGAGTAAAAACAGCTCTTAGTACACATCACTGGGATCCAGACCCCCGACCACCATGTGGTGAAAATACCAATCTAGGTGGACCCAATGTTTAGTACATGTGTCAAGCAATGTGGGTATTTCCATATTGGGACACATTTTTAACACTCAGTAAAAGCTCATGCAAATGAGATTACATTTCTTTCAAAGTAGACTATCCTCATCATCCTATCAATGTAAATAATGTGTGGATAGGCCGGTACGGTGGTAAAATATGGAGCACATGAAAATATTTTAATTTTTATTGGGTTTATTTCCTAGCTTGAAGTTTCTTTTAGTAAAATATCTAATACTCTTCGTTAGTATTTACATTTACTCCAGTTAAATACCTCCCCCCCCCTCCCTCTAAACAAACACAAAATTATATAAGCTTTAAATTGGTTTTCTAAAACTAGATTTAGCTGTGTACTTTGAAATATGAAAGCGTTGCTTTACGAGGCGGAATATTTTTTTTTAAACTAATAATACCATTAGCGACATATCGTTTATCCAAGGCAGCAAGCTGCATCTTCCATTCCACGTACTAAACCACCCTTGGTCAAATAACATAATCCTACAACCTTCCCCTGTTAAGCCTCTCTTTTGAAATATTCATTTAACCTTCCCCCAATACCCTTTCGCCCGTTTAGTCAATTGTGTGGCCTTGAAATCACTATACACGATTGCAATTTGTTAATAATTTAAACTCCTGTGCATGGATAACATCTCACAGACTCCATCATAAAAAACACAGCTTTCATTTTGGTAGGTCTATTTTAGTTTGGAATAGTGATCCTGTACTTTCTAAATACACATTCTTATCACCAATTTAGTAATGAATTGGATAGAACTTGTGTGTGTGTGTGTGTATATATATATAT
>CABFWO010001563.1:0-46211 GCA_902155825.1 Timema genevievae | reverse complement strand
GTTTCCAAACAAATTAACGAGCCCCCCCCCCCCTCCTCCCAACCCCAAATCAAAGGTGTGATGCATATACAATGTAGCCGCCTATACACATAATGTTGGTGGCTGAGGGGTTAAAAAATAAAAGGGAATGGGGTGTCTATAAAGAGATTTAGGGGTTGAAAGGGAAAACACAGGGATCGTGAGAATTTCAACAGGAGTTTTGTTTAAAATGCGAGTCGGAGACGATTTGGAAACAAGCGCTTAGAACCCCGTACGAAACGTAACCATGGTAAAACGAGTCATGTTCATTTCGTCAGAACAAAATAATATTGTAGGCCTATATTTTGTTGAATTATATTTATTTTGATATGCTGTGTGCTATAAATATATTTAGCTATCCTCCTTGGCTATGTGGTTAAGCTGGTTGATCATCAATATACGGTACAGTGGTTCAAAGCCCGGGAGGGAGGGGTTACTCACGAAATTACTTTACTGTACCAGTAAACTGGTTACTCCTTTTATCTTCTTGTTAAACATTCCAGGCCCTAAGGTTGATGGTGTAGTATTATACCTAGTCCTATTTTAAGTGTGTTTGTAAGTCCTACCACCCAATTAGTAAATAGCTAGGCGCTTGGGCCGGGTTTAAAATATTAGATGCATTGTCCTAGTTGGTAAGTCTTGCTGTCAAATTAGTAAATATATATGTGCTAGGGTTAGATATGCAGTATTAGAGAATCTCTCCCAGGTTAGGTTAGTTTTTAAGTCTTGCTATCCAATAGTAAATATCTTAGTTCTAAGGCTGGGATTGTAATATTAGGCCTATACGTTTTCATAAACTAAGTCAGTTTGTATGTCGTGTGCTTAGATAATTTGTGTCCAGAAAGTCAAATACACAAATAAGAAATATTTTTGCGATCTTGGGGCAGTAAGCTATATAAGGTGTTTATTTTATATATAGTCAACAACCCGAAAGTTGGTTTGATTTGATCTATCCGGAGCTGGACATGCACTCAGCCCTTCGGCTGGTTAGTGCCACCTACACCATCTGATAGATATCCCACGTACTTTGGAAATTAAGTAATTATTGTGGTGGTTCCCTGTTGCCTTTCAAGAGGTTTAGGACTCTTCCCTCGCATCGCACTTGGTTACTGTTAACTGAGAGCTCGGGGTTAAAATCCCGGCTAAGTACAGTGGGTGTGGTGATTTCCCCCATCCGATTATACAATCTTTAGTTCTCGCTTATGCGGTTGCATTCATTCAGAATATTCTGAACCATGTCCTTTAAACTAAATATATATTAATAAAATGAAGAGTTTGTGTATCTGTCATGAGTGTTGTGCGATATCTATCACACGCAGAGGTCTAAAATTTAAAAATTAGTAGCCCCTTAGCACGAACATATGCACTTTAAGGCCGGAATTTTAAAATTTTAATTTGTTTTTTAATTAATTAAAAACTGTGTCAGAAGAAATAAAACGAAGAGTTTTTTTTTTCTGTTTGAAGCAAAGAAAAGGGTTACCAGGGGGGTAACCACGTAACAAATTGAGTGGTTTACCCCAGACAAAACCGGGTACTTCTGCTAGTAATTAGTATATAATATAATATTTAGCACCGCGTCTTACTACTCGTTCGGGTTATACGCTTAAGTATTAATTACGCTAATGGAGTGGGAATTGGGAAGGTTGAATTTATAGGAAATGAACCCGCATTTGCGTGGAGGGAGAGTGGAAAACCATTCAGGAAAAACCACCCCCAGTTCACCCGACCGAGATTCGAACCTCGATCTCCCCGTCCTCGGCGGTTGGGCTCAACACGACTAGCGCTTTAGCCAACTACGCCACCGTGGCGGGTAAGTAATTAGTAACTAGGGTTAAAATTTTTACTAAAGTAACAAACCATAATAACTTTTCATTCTGAACGTTGGGACGTTTTACCACCAAAAATAACGTTAACGGTGTAGCCTCGCAGTATCTGCCATCTCAAGTGCGTAGTATAAATGGTTAAGTACATTCGCTTGAGGGTTATTGGTGGGGATGGGAGGCTGACGGTGGAGAGAGAGAGAGAGAGGGGGGGGGATGAACATCATGGTTGAATGGAAATGTCTGTTTGACGAGTAGAGAGATAAGGGTATATATACTATGTAGTGTTGCATCTCTTAAAGCTGAGCAAACAATCGAATGTAGGATCAGGGTACGANTCGAATCACGATCTGTCACTTCCCCCCCCCTCCCCCTGTCTCACCCAGTGCTATATTTGCACACATGTCCGAGTGTAAATGGACGATATGTCCTCCACCGAGAGAGAATCGAGCATATGTGAGGAGGCACACATTCGAGTGTTGACAAGAGGTTTGAAAGGCGTAGGGGAAAAGATGGAGGACAAAACCTTTGGTGATTTGAGATTGTGATGATAAAGAGTAAAGGGGTGAGGGTATTATTATTGTTACCATGCAGTTAATTTTTAAATAACTTTACAATCAAATGGTTTGTCAAAAAATCTATTTTACCAACCGTTCTGAAATATTAGTTTAAAATCAAACCAATAAATTTAGTAATCTTATAGTATGAATGTTATATAAACATTTATTTTTAGAAAATATTAATTATAATGCCAACATTGACAGAAGCTCACTAACTACATTTGTCTTACGTCTGTCGGAAAAATACGCCATGTATGACAATTGACTAGAACTTGGATTGACGAATGAATGTATTAAAGTAGGTCTGGTAATTTTTTGAATGGATTTTTCCTTTGATGAACCAATTAATGTTCTTGAGTCTAGACATACTTAAAAAAAATTTAATCAGAGTTTATTACAATCATTAGAACAATATCAATCAATTGTTCAATCCACGCTGTGATGATGAGATTATATAGACATTATTTTAGCACCACGTCTTACTACCAAATTCGGGTTAAACGCTTATGTGATAACTACTCTAATGGTTTTAGGGACGAGGAAGGTTATATTTAGAGAAAGTGTACCCGCATTCGCATGAAAGGAAAATGGAAAACCATTTAAGAAAACCACCCTCAGTACACCTGACCGAGATTCGAACCTTGTTCTTCTTGTCATCGGTATTCTAGTGTACTGCGAGAGTGACGCCTTAGACCATACGGCCACTCAGGTGGGTAAAATATAAGCCTATTTAAATTTAAAATATTAACATTTAATTTAAATCTTTTGCTTTACTGCACTACTCCAAGAATGCTTGAAGTAAAAAAGTAGAATTTAATTTTATGTTTTTGGTGTTATTATTATTATTATTATTATTATTATTATTATTATTATTATTATTATTATTATTATTATTAGCACCGCGTCTTACTACCCATTCGGGTTATACGCACTTACGCTAATGTGTAATGGTAGGGTGATTGTGAGATGAAATGGAGTACCTACAGTTTAACGTGGAATCCGAACCACGGAGGAGGCCTGGCATTCCACACATTCACAAGTTGTGATTAATACAAGTCTTGTCAGAGGTGAAGGAAGGGTTTGGTTATCAGATAAATCTGTGCCGGGACCAAGGATTGAACCCCAGACCCTGTTTTGGAGTTAGTCTCTTTAAACATGGGGTTGATTCATCACACGACTTATAAACTATTTTAGCCTAGAACAGAAGCATTTAACATTTAAATAAACTCACAACCGTGGCTAACAGAAACTTAAATATTTGGCTAACAGGACGAGAGCATACGGCTGGCTATATTAAGAAACTAACGCCATTATGACTTGTGGTTGGCCTCTCTGTCTACTCACCTACCAAACGTGGTAAGTATGGACAAGTATAAGTTGCTCGTCGTGATGGGGGTCACAATGACGGGAGGGTACCCTAGCTCGCACGTCAGCTGACTTCTGACCCGAACAAAGTCTGGGTGGTTGGTTACCCGCGGTATTACCATCACAATACCCGGGCACCTCCCACGCCATTACAGTGACTGTCACTGTGGTAGTCTTTTTACCAGCTGCTGCAGCAAAGGCTTAGAGACTTCTAATATAGGGGGGCCTCACACCCACAATGACATGACATGACTCAACCTTGTATTCCATATACCTCAGCTTGCTTTTGCTTTAGGTAAGAGTCCACCTTTTTGTCCCCACATTTTACCTCGCGATTGTTTATGGCATGAATCAACATTACATCCTCTATAGACCTACTTTGTCTCGCGGCTATCCGTAACACGACTCGACCATTTAGTATCCGTACCTAGCTTATGGATATGAAATAGAAAATTTCTGTACACCAAATACCTTAATACCTTAATACCGTAATCAAGAACTTTATGAATAAATCTCCTTCCTGGGTCCGGGGTTCAATCCTCGGTCCCGGCACAGATTTATCTGATTGTCAAATCCTTCCTTCACCTATGACAAGATGTGTATTAATCACAACTTGTGAATGTGAGGAATGCCAGGCCTCCACCGTGGTTCTGATCCCACGTTAAGCCGTAGGTCCTCCATTTCATCTCACAATCACCCTACTATTACACATTAGCGTAAGTGAGTATAACCCGAACGGGTAGTAAGACGCAGTGCTAATAATAATAATAATAATAATAATAATAATATGTTTCCTTCCCCTTTAATCTAATATTTTCAGATTGAAAATTTAAAGAAACCTATTTATCTCTCACTTAGATTCATAGCTTTATATCACCTACTCATTATCAGAATCTCAAACCTTTGCTTTCTTTACTTAAATAAATTCAACTTTCTATATTCTAGACATAGGAGCATAGCTGTCAACCTAATGATTCACGAGTATGGTCTCTAGTCCTTGCCTCATAGTTATCTATGTAACGAATCAATTGTATGGTCTTTATATAAGGGTTCATAGCTGTCTTACGTAGTGACTCAAAAGAGTGGGGTCTAGAGCACGGTCACAACTGCCTACTACATGTCTCAACCTAATTGTCTTTAGACCTAGGTTCATGACTACCCACTACATGTATTCAACCTTAATGTATGTAGACCTAGGTTCATGACTGCCCACTACATGTCTCAACCTAATTGTCTCTAGACCTAGGTTCATGACTGCCCACTACATGTATCAACCCTATTATCTGTAGACCTAAGTTCACGACCACCCAATGCATATGTTAACCTTAAAGTCTCTATACCTAGGGTCACGATCATCTTGGTGTCAGCCACAACACTTTCTATCAAAACAAGCATATATCTGATGGTACTCGTCGGCCACACCTATATCTAGCTATACTAGCTTGTATTGTTAGGAATGTTTCAAGTATGTACTGTTCTTCCTACACAGGTTTGAGCAATTGCCTGCTTTGGAAGAGATTTCACTTATCTGTATGCACACTTCACGCCAAAGGTAAACGTTAACTACCTACTCATAATAACCAGTTTATTTGATGACCATACCCCCTCTGTTTGTTGATGAACCAAACTGTAAACATTTAGTGTATTTTTGCGTTGAGGGCTTTAAAAACCACTTTGCTAACTTAAACTTATTTTATAAAAATAGCATTTCATCCTATAATGTTTTTTAGTACATAATTTTTCGTCACACTGTATAGTATATTTTTCTCGCGTCGTGTTTTAATGCCCGTTTTGTTACAGTGATTAAGTAGGAATTGGAAATAAATATTCTAGGGGAAATATATACACATTTTCGTGGTGGAAGAGTGGGAAACCATTGACAGAAAACTACCCTCAGTAGATCAGGGGAAGATTCGAATCCCGAGCTCCCCGTTCTCGGCCAACCAAACTACAGATACAAAAAAAAAGTAAATTTTCAACAGTCGTGGCTTGCAAACTACTAAGTAGGTAAAGCTGCTGGTTTGGGGCATTGGGTACTTAGAGTAGAGCTTATTACATATATACATAAGCCATAAAATATTATTATTATTATTATTATTATTAGCACCGCGTCTTACTACCCGTTCGGGTTATACGCACTTACGCTAATGTGTAATGGTAGGGTGATTGTGAGATGAAATGGAGGACCTACAGTTTAACGTGGAATCCGAACCACGGCGGAGACCTGGCATTTCACACATTCACAAGTTGGGATTAATATACGTCTTGTCAGAGGGGAAGGAAGGGTTTGGCAATCAGATAAATCTGTGCCGGGACCGAGGATTGAACCCCGGACCCCCAGCACAGAAGTCTGACACCTTACCTCTAGACCGCCAGCTTACCCGTCCATAAAATAGTGTGTTGGAGGACAATAGAGAGTGTGTACTTCATTTTTATTTATTTGAGGTATTTAACATGCTCTTTCTTGAACCGACTGATTATATCAGTACACGACTTATAAACTAACTTAAATCTAGAACAAACACAACATCCAGCCCCCAGCAGTTAATTCATCACTGTGAAAGGGCAAAACCTCATTTCACCAATGATAAATATTTCAGCCAGGCCAGGAATCTAACCCGGGACCCTTAGCTTATCAGACATACATGCTTTTGACTGATCTAAGGTGTCGGGAGTTTGTATTAAACTATGTAAATACAAGAACCAAAATAAAATGGTGAAATTTATAGTTAGTCAAAATGGAGTAATCAATATTATGCATAAATTAGTTTATTTATATGTGTTATTGGATGATTGGTTGAGGAACATTATTGGAAGTCCAAATTACCATATTACTATCAATGGACAATCCCTAAACCCAATTTATCACTTAGATATGGATCTGTCTTGATGCACGTATTTTTTATGCTTGCTTAGTGTTAGAATCTTTAGTTTGTAAATCGTGTGCTGAAAACCTTGGGTTTCGAAGTACACGTTAACTTAAAAACGTAATTATTAAGATTTTAATCAACCATTCCTCCAAGAATGTAATTTAATAGGATATTAGACGCCTTGCCTGTTAGTCGCTACTCTTAGCACAAGTGTCTTGCGGGACTGCCTAGACTAAGCATGTCTTCATCAAGGTAAATATTTAATTACACTCTGTTGATATAACTTTCCCTCCTCTGTATTAGAAAAAATAATATTGCTTAGTATTAGAGCGATATTAGTGTGAAGAACCAGATTTATAGGTAAATTTTAGTAATATTAACCCTACTGATCATACATTAACTACGGCCAAAGGCTTCTAGAGTCGTTAACGGTGGTTTATTCATGCGACTAATTGATTGTTCATGATTTCCTTCTTCTCCTTATTTTTTGTGATAGTTTTAAATTCCTCTTTGTATTATATTTCAGCATCAGTTTGAAGGAAGATACTCTTCTTAGAAGCTGTTTGATCAAAAAGAGATTATCTTCATAGTTAAATAAAATGTTACATATATTTTAACATAGTATAATATTTTTTTGTATGTTGCATTTAAGTGACCCATCTAAATTAATAATTTACGTACACTTTGTGCAACATTAAAAAAATAGTACGATGCTATCGTACATACTTTATCGAATAGTCTATTATTGTGGAATATAATTTTCAAAAATTGATTATCAGTAAACAACACTTAAACAGGTTTACCAAAAATAAAAAGCAGAATTTTTTTTACTCCTATTAAATACGTTTTTACTATAAACTCTAAACAAAATTGTTCAAGTAATTTTTAAAAATGTTAAAAGTCACTCATCAGTAAACAATTTGTTTTTTCAAGAAAACAAAATATTCAATATTATTTAGTGCGCAAAACCAGCTTTAAACAACCTAAACAGACCCATTGATAAAAAATATCAAATAAAAAAAAGATTTGTAGCTAAAAATATTTTTTTCTCTACAAAAAAATAAGTACTGTATAGGTTCATATCCACTAAACATTTATTTTTTCTAAAACAAAACCGCGTGTGGAACCAGATTGCCGAGGACGGGGAGATCGAGGTTCGAATCTCACTTGGGTGAATTAGGGTAGTTTTTCCTATAAGGTTTCTCACTTTCCCTCCAACCAAATGCGTGTTCACTGCTTATTCTTTCAACCTTCTCAATTCTTAATTCGTTATCGTAATTAGTACTTAAGCGTGTAAACCGAACGGGTAGTAAAACGCGGTGCTAAATAAAAAAAGGCTCTTTGGCGGCCATTGATATTTATATTTTCTCAATTTTTCTGTAACAGTAATCCTAGTTCCTAATGTTATACAGTAAGTAAGTAAGTAACATTGTATATTATTTCATTTATGATATTTTTGGTGAAGTGTTTCTACAACAATGTACAGACCTACGGCTATTATTTCGTTTGACAAATCTTACGAGTTTGTAGTAAATATCTATTTTAAGATAAAAGCGGGAGAAAGTCTGTGTGGAGCACCTTACCATTTATTAAATTTGTAAGAATTCAACTATATTCACTTTTAATGTCCAAACCATCTCTGTAGGTTTCCTTGTCAACAAGGCATTTAGAAATATCAACACTATATTAATGTGTAGCTAATTTATTTCTGTCCTACTTAATAGACAAATCAACTGTAATCCAAAGAGTAATTATTTCAGATTATATTTCATTCTTAAATCCAAAGAAAAACTATATTTTCTGTTGGCTGTTTTAAATTCACAGCAATAGGTGAATCGTGATTCTTTAACAACAACAACAAAAACCCGACTATTTCAATGTTGAGAAATATATTTCAATACATTTATTATAATTGTGATATTTTGTTTGTCCCGAAACTTCTCACTTATGGTTAAGTGGAAGCACATTTTAGTTTTGGTGAACTTTGGACACTGTGAACCAAATATCTGGGTCCATAGTGGTTCTATATAAGCGGAGTTGACTATATATTGTGATCTTGAAACTCTGTGACCTCTGGTGTGTGTAGTTCCAAACGCAAGAAAAATAGAAAGGTGGCACTTTTCACCTCTACTTATTGAAACTCCAAGATGTGCACCTCGGGTGTATTTAAAAAAATCAAATATGTTGAGCTTAATTTCTTAGACCACGTGTCAACTGAAAGGTGCATCTTCAAACTCAATTAATCAAGCAATTGTAAACTTTAACTAAGTAATCAGGGTGAGCACCTTAGCCTCTTTTTTATTACATTACCCGCCTCTGTGGCGTAGTTGGCTAACGCGCTAGTCGTGTTGAGCTCGACTGCCGAGGACGGGCAGATCGAGGTTCGAATTTCGGTCGGGTGAACTGGGGGTGGTTTTCCCTAAATGGTTTTCCACTCTCCCTCCACGCAAATGCGGGTTCACTTCCTCTAAATTCAACCTTCCCAATTTCTAATCCATTAGCTTAATTAGTACTTAAGCGTATAAACCGAACGGGTAGTAAGACGTGGTGCTAAATAATAATAATAATAATAATTTTATTACATGCATAGTGAGCCTAGCACTTTAGATATTGTGACTACCTATTCGGTTAGCTAAAGAACAAAGAAACATAGACAGCAAAACTTGGTACTAACCACTTTCTTTGGGAAACCTTTGTTTTTGTTGCTACACATTTGGTGAGCCTGAAGTATTAAATGGCAGGATTGCTGGCGCGAGAGGATGCCAGAAGAAGAGCCGTGAAAATCTTGTACGTTGTATAATTATTATTCATGAAACTAGACTATGTGAATCTTAGCTTTTTTTAAAAACTTTTACTCTACTAATTAGGCATATATCAGAATTAAATGTGTGTCTTTGTTGCTCAATCGTGTCCAAACCAGTGTACCAATTCTTATGCTGAAATTTCGCATGGACATGACTTGGAAATCCGATTAACATATAGGCTAATTAAAAATTATTTCCGTCATTTTGTTTCAAGATGGCGACTACAAAATACTTCTTTTTTGGCATTTTTCTCAGTTTATGATGATTGGATTTTCATTAGATCAACTTTTAAACGTTCCCTAGATATAATTATATTATATACTACAGCCATCTTGAAAAAAAAATTGTGGTGGCTATAAAACACTAATTTTTAACCTGTACAGAGCTCTAATTCATTAACTTTGGGAAGCCTGACAATGGGAGCCAATAATTAATCATCATATAAATAATATAAAATGTGTATTGGTTTGTTTGTATGTATGTGTAGATGTTATAACTACAAAACCAAGAGCCCAAAAAGCTTAACTCACACTAATATATAAAAATCAAATGTTGTTTGTTCGTTTGTTGCTCGAACATTCACAAACCACTGTATTATTTTAGGATGCATAGAACATTTTTTAAAATGCCAGGAATGTAGTGGGATTACACCAAATACTACAATAATTTCTAAATATTTAATATACATTTACTATACATTTCATAAAGTTACTAGAAATAGTCCCTAATATATCCCTACGCCAACAGCTGACATCTATCACTTTGGATAACTGTAATGAAAACATATGGTAATATATGAATGTGATAGTTAACCACAGTAATTTAGGTCAATATTATTTTATATATTTATTTGAGGTTGGACACAAAGCTTATTTATAGTTTTATTCCACTTAAAAAAATTAATATTCACAGCACTTCCACAAAAGGTCTAACAAAAATAGCTTCAAAATGGCGACCGCTGAATTTAAACCATGTGGTTGAACATGACGGAAACAAGTTTTTTCTATAATGATGCACCCACGAAGTGGATAACAATATTTTATTCAGTTAAATATTTCTAAATACAATAAGATATTCATAAAATAATGTATTATATATAAATAAAATGACAAGTATTTTCTCTTTTCCAAGTAAATACGATGCCTGTATTAAAAGGAATTAATGTATGCACTATTTTACACATAGTCAATAACGTTCCAAAACGAAGAATAATTACTTTTAATTATGTTTAAAATATTGTTTCGAGTTGGATGAAAAGAAATTATTAAAAGTAATGAAATAGTATGAGAAAACTTAAGTTAACGTTATTTTAAATGTAAAATATAACGGGTAATTAAAAAACTTAACATTTATAACAAAACAGTGATCTTTTACAAGTGTTGTCAACCCAAAACCTAAACATTTGATTTTTGAACTGTCATCCTGGTAAAAACCTATCATGAACAGACTTTAGAGTGCGAGGACCTTGCAGAGTGGAGGTCTCGATGGCTCGGCAGGCAATTATCCGTCTGGTTATAATAAGTTATAGGAAGGGCTTTGTTAAAACAAGTGAGTGCTGTTGAAGTGGCTGAGTAGCTAACACAGGCAGCCGACATATCAGAGAGATGAATCAGCGCCACCCATTCTACAGGATCTACTAGATCTAAGAGGAGAGTTGAAACACACCTAGAAAACTGGCGTGACGGGGAGGTCTGGGTTCGAAACATAACCGGATGTAGTGAGGTATTCTTTTCTAAATTGATTTCCACTCTCCCTCCACGTGATTGCAAGTTTATTATTCCCTCTGAATTATACCTTATTGTTTTTACTTCATTAGTGTATATATTTGGATAGCTTGGATGGGCAGTAAGACGTGTAATATAAAAAACTATAAACCTTGGGTGTACAGTCCGATCTCAAAAAGCAATTGGATTACAATGAGATCCAGAACAAAGAATCTGGTCCTAGCGTGTGCTTGGAACTGTTCTTTTCATTGCCATGTTGGTTATTAGCGACTTAAAGTTGCAGGTATACACAACAACTAGGCTCCAGACCATTAATTGGCGGCGATTGACTTGTAACAGAACAGTGTAATGTAACACGGTAATTAAGCAACGAGCGGAGTCGCTCGATGTTCGATGGAAACGTGCTCCATTCGACTGTCGGTTTTTTTCACGAATCTATTTGATCGTTACATTACAAGTCATTGCCGAGCACAGTGATCCAGTCGTTAAAGTGAATACCGGTGGAAAGACGTAGACCTATTTTGTGCTGTTGCCATTTTGCAGCAGGTGTCAGAATATTCCACATCTGTATAAGACATTCACGTGAATTTTTTTATAATGACCACTAATTTCTTGGTTTTTCAAAATACCCATTAATGTCGATCCACCATTAGCCCTCCTTGCTCTAAGTTTGTCTGACACCACCGTGTCTGTCTTTCCTGATTTTCTTTTTTTTCTTTCAAATATCAACATCCCAATAAAAGAAACACTGTACCCACGACTTGTGGGTCCGACATTTCAGCTAGAAATGAGAAAAAACCGGAGCACTGTCGAGACGAGCATTCACCGCACCCAATCAGAAACTTTGAGCCCAGCTTTGTAATCTAATGCTTGTATCGAGCATTACATTACAAAGTTCGGTTCAAGTCAGTCACCGCCTTAACTTGCCAATGTACTGAAAACATGCCTATTTTCTAAAAGAGAGCTTTTCAGCCCTGTCGAGGTATTAATCCGAGACACACAGATCGAAGGGGAGACGCGCTACCGACTGAGCGACTGTGTTTATTTTCCTAATTTTACGTAGTTTGGAAGCAAGATAACCAAATATGACATATATTTGTTTGTTTATTTGAAATTCAAAATATATTAAGAAAACCTAAAAATAAACAGTTGGTTTACCCTTTATTGAAACCTAAGATATTAAGAATATTTTCTTTTAACTCGCAAATTGATTGTAAAACGAAAACTTCCACGCGTTTTAAGTTTCCCTGTAATTGGCTTTGGATTTGTTTCCACACAAAGAAATTCTTATTTGAAAATCCTCTCTATATTTACTTCCTAAATGGAGGAAGAATAACAAAGGTCCATTCAACTATAAACTCTCTTATATAGAGAGGAAAAAAAAAATAGGGGGGATTTTATTTTGTTCGCTCTTTTCCCTACAGAATTTGCATATCGTTTTTAAATCGCCAACACTTTTCTTCCTTGTCTTTTCTCTTTCTCCTTTACTTTTATAATACCGCGCAAATACCAGATCAGCCCACAGCTTATACTCTACCACGCCTTTTAAACCCTATCTCCACCCCTTCCCCTTCTCACCCCCTAAAAAAATAGTTAAAAACGCAACAAAAATACTTTTTATGAAAAATCTCTATTTTTCCCTCCGTCGGTTCGATGAAAATAAATATTCGTAGTGATAATAATAAACGGCCATAGTAAAGAAAAGCGATATTCCTCCAAATAGATGTTTTATGAAACCACGTAAACCTACTTAAGTTTGCCATGAGGTAGGATTTTTAAAAAATGCTGGGATATTCGGGAACATACCTGGAATTAGTTTAAGGAAAGATGATGCTCCTTTTTCTTTTTTAGTATTGAACTCAACCTCCCCCTTTTGTTTTAAGTGGGGAAACCCAAATACTTCAAATATGCCTCTGGATCGTAAGGATTTAGAGGGATAAAGGGGGTTGGAGGGGCAGCTACTGATGTTACTATAGGTCTTACATTCACAAATGTTAACAGCGTTATGCTGGGATTACTGTAGACTCCAGTCCACACTACCGGTAAAGTGGTCTAAGACGACAGGCTCGTAATTATTATTATTATTATTATTATTATTATTATTATTATTATTATTAGCACCGCGTCTTGCTACCCGTTCGGTTTATACACACTTACGCTAATGTGTAATGGTAGTGTGATTGCGAGATGAAATGGAGGACCTACAGTTTAACGTGGAATCCGAACCACGGTGGAGTGCCTGGCATTCCTCACATTCACAAGTTGTGATTAATACACATCTTGTCAGAGGTGAAGGAAGGGTTTGGCAGTCAGATAAATCTGTACCGGGACCGAGGATTGAACCCCGGACCCTCAGCACAGAAGTCTGACACCTTACCCCTAAGGGTCGTAATTAATTGGATTGTCGGAGAGGGGGGCAGTTAAGAATCAATTATCAGCTGGACGCACAGAGGGATGGGGTCTAATATGTGGTCTATCACTTTTATTTTACTATCACCTCTCCACGCTAATGTTGGTGCACTTACTCTAAAACTACACTTTCCATTCTTATCCCCTGGATTAAGCAGATTATCTTGATGTTTAACTTACTAATGCATTATATATAGTTTTTAATTATTTAAAACTCTTAATTTAATAAATGTGTTTATGATACTACTGGCCACCTTTGCATCGAAGCACCTTTAAATCCAAGTCAAAGTAAAATAATGAGCTCACACATTGAGCGCCATTCAAAACTGTACGTGCTATAGGCGTCGCAATTATTTGTGAATATACACATACATTGCCGTCAACTAAACCACAAACACAGTGCTTACAAACCTGCATCCCCAGTTATTTACAAGGGGTGGATATAAACACAAGGGAGGCTTTCTCGAGGAATCATATCAAAAGGGAAACGATATGGGAGGCTGGGTGGAGGAAGGAAGTTAGACTGCAGAAATACCCCCTCTCACTCCCTCCAAAAAACAATCCCTCCCCCCCACTTCGTGCCCACAGACCCACATCTCCGCCGAGATGAAACCATCTGAACCAGAACAGATTCCGATATTACATGACCCCCTTCTCATCATTCTAGTGAAAGGGATTCTCAGCTAAATAGGCAAAGTTCGTTTCCCAAAGTCTGCGAGCGTGAAATTCATAGAACCAGAAAGATGGCGGTTAGAATAAACAGAATCGGATAAAACGATAACGCGAGACTCTACGGTGTAAGCAGTTTTCTATCCTACCGCGGCGTTTGTATAAAGGCGCTCGATTACGGCGGGAATCCCCGTCTGTGAGAGTTGGGGTGGAGGATCGGAGCGATGCAGATCAAAGTGGATGATTTAAAGGCCCTCTAATATTAAAAGTGGCGTCGCTAAGACTTATACCGTGTATTACTACCCAACCAGGTTATCCGTAATTAATTACACTAATGGGGGTAGAAATAAGAAAGGTAGAATTATAGGAAAAGTACCCTCACTGACGTAGAGGGTAAGTGGGATATTATTTAGTGCAACCGGCCGGGACTCAAAACCCGACCTCTCTATCAAACGAGACCAGACGAGTTTAAAGCTAAGTCCGTATGCTCGCCTACAAAGATATTATCAATTTAAGCCCCCTTAATGAAGGCTTGGGGTGGGCGTATACTAATCAATCCAAGGTAGTTATAATGGGTGTTATAAGATTGTTGTGTGTGTGATGAAAATAATAACTTTACTTTAATATATTTGAAATCCCCACATTACTAGACACTCTATAATCAGATTCTAATTACGCCACTGGATATAAAAGCGCTCAACTCTATCAGTAAGCATGTGTGTCCAGTATTCAGCGCTAATGCTGGTAACCCTGAACTAAAGAGTAAATACTACTTTAATAAGTAGGTGGTATGGCGCACAGACTTTATATCTTCTCTATCGGAACATGAAGATATATTGACTTGAAGCTCGTAAGATTTGTGAAACAAAATAATATACATTGTTGTGGAAACAATGTGGGGAAAATAGAGCATCACACTCCACCAAAGAGTGTAAATGAAATAATATAAGTTTTTACAGAAACATTGAAAGAAGAGTAACATCCAAGTCCACCAAAGAGCATAAAATCAATTCCCCATTTCAAAGACTTCAATACATATATATATTGTAACGTTATTTGCCACCCTACCATTTATTTCCCAATATTTTTCTAATCTTTGTAAATAGTTTCCAATTTATTTTAATTTTTAATTATGCACTTCAAAGATCGGCCGCAACTTAACACGCTGTGTTGCCTGCGTGAAAAATAATACTATTTACATCCATTCAAAAAAATAAAAAGGACGGAAGGAAGAACGTCTAACACTGTTTTAAATAATTTAAATAAGTAATTTTGACCTAAGGAAAAACACTTACCTTTTATTAAACATATTAATTATCCTTCTAAGAGGTTTGTTACTTTTATTTATTTATTTTCAATGTCGGCCATGATTTATTTCAAGGCATGCGCACTGCGCGGATTTGGTAAAACAAGTGAGTGGCGGGTCTCGCGATTGTAAAAGAAGTAAGAAAAGAAATAATACGTGATGTAAATACTTCCAAACTAGCGCGCGTTTCAATTTTGACAGATGGATATAAACATTTTAATTCTTTTAAGAAACATTGTTCATATTCATTGACATATATTTCAATATTCATATTAAATTTGTATTTTATTTTATATTCATCTCTAGTCCATAGCCAACATTTTATCTTTTGTTTTAATTCATTAGTTTTCTCTTTGGACTTGGAAGAAAATAGAACGTTTTAAATTTGATTCTTGGAACAATTTTTAAAGAAGATTATTATTTTAATTGATTAATTTTGTTTATGAATGGATATAATATTTTATTTTTTTATTTTGTCATGTTAGAATTGTATTTACTTGGAATTCCATATGTAGGATTGGGATGTGGTAACAAGGAAACAATAATAATAGCACACATAAATTTCAATAATTGGTTTTTTTATTGTAATTTAAAATTAGTACATTTCATTCAATGATCCATTTTATTTCAATTGTTCATGTTTTATTTTAAGTATTCTTTCAACTCTTGTAGGAACCTACAGCACACCATTGTTGTAAGTAAGGTAGTGAGTGACATTATCTTTAACCTTGTAACATCCAGATAAACGTTCCTGAGCACATCCAGTGGTCTCGAGTATTAAGAGTCATCGTGCCTCTGTCAAAGTTAGTCGAGCTGAAGTTTTTTATTTATTTTTTATTATTCTTTCTTCTAGTTCCTAGGAGTGGGGCCCAATATACCTAATTTTATACATCCCGATGTTATTTTTTTTCGTTGTGTGAATGGGATTTTGAAGACACTAATATATATTTTTTACCACAATATATATGCTTATATTTAGGAAATTATTTGTTTTATACAAATATATTTCAAATAAAAGTATTTAATTTTAATATTACTACAACTTTAGAATGATACGTTATTTCTTATCTCTAATAATTGCGGAGATATGATTAAAATTGGAAATATCTGCTTATATAAAGTATTCTTGAAGTAATTTCCACTGGGAAATATGAATTTCCATTTTGTTTGTATTGTTAAGGAACCCGAAATGCCCTGTCCTACCCATGTTAAATTGTCATATTCTAAGGAACATTTTATTATCTCCTATTAGAGATTTTTTTTTATGAATCTGTAATGATCTATTATACATACTTTATGGAGCGGATATTTTTCTAAAAAAAATTACTCAATTTACAATTTTTTTCACACTTCATATAAAAAAAATTCTTTTTCGTCAATTTTTTTTATTTCCTCTCTCTTAATATTTCTTTGAAAAATCTCGTTAAGGTGTGTAATATGGCGTTGAGAATATATGTGAGAAAAATAATCTAATTTGGACTAATAGAAACTGAGAACATTTTCCTTATGTTGTGAAAAATGTAGCTTTGAGACAATCGCGTTTGAACAAAAAACAGTTATGAAACGTGAACCTGGGAAATTGAGTATTTACATTCAATCAAAAAGAATAACAATTTACTATTGCATGCCTGCTCCAAATATTGGGTCATCTGCTCGTCCTCCAATTTTCTTTTTGCACTTATTGACTGTCTTGACTTTCGGTCAAACTCAGATATTGTTGACACTAGAACTACATGAAGGTACATTGTTTGATTGTTGAAAATCACTATTTTCTTTTTGCCTATTTTTTTTAAACACACTGTCCGAAAACCTAGGTATTATTAGACATTACTAATAATGAAAACATAAAATATAAGTAATACTCATTAAAATATCTGAACAATTAAAATAAACAGCACTTGTTACCATGGTAAACAACAAAATCGTATGTAAATCTTATCAACAATAATTGACAATTGTGGAACTTTAAACTACAATAACAATTAGTTCAATAAAACAACAAATGATGCGCTAGTAATAAATTATATTCTAATAGTTCTATGCCAAGAATATAGTAGTGCTTGATTAAATAAATGGTAAATAATTAAAATAAATAAAAAAACACGCGCTATAGAGACTATTAAAAATCAATCAGTAATTATTTTTTAATAACTTTTAGTTAAGATACCTTAACAAATAATATACATTTCATCCTATTTAATAAGCTAAAAAATATTTTTTTTATTTTTTTATTGCTTTCCGGGTTCCCTTAAAGAGTGCCTATATACGAAATTAAATAAAATCTTTAGAACGGATTTTGAAAAAAATCCATTTTATATATTTTGTCCTTCAGTAAACTACCCTAATTTCAATTTAGATAACTAATTTTAAAAAATCCTTGGTGGACCTTGAAAAACCGCTAGATACCAAATTTTAGCTCGATCAATAAAATTATTTCTGCTGAAGGCCGAGATGCATACATAGAGACAGATATATAGACGGCATCGTGAAAACCACTTTGTTGTTTCAGGAGGGTTATGAAACGTATACATTTATCAAACTCTCGAGTTTTTTGACTATCACAATATTTCTCTCTCCGGGGAGTCAAGAGAAAGTAAACGCATACGACAGATAATTCGTACTATGGTTAAGACTCACTCTTGTCAATCTCCAAATATAGGCCTAGCGTTTCCATAAACGCGACTGAATACAAAATTTATTTAAACTCTGGACTGCGCATTTGCGACACTTGGAAACGCCCAATGAGGATCGTGAGACTAAGGCACTATGTCACCAATATAGTTTTTGTCTAAATTACCCAGGTGTTGGCTTAATGAATGACCGAGCTATCTAGATCAATTAAACTATTTCTTCGACTGAAGAAATATATTTTCATACGGTGTATGTTTCTGGTAGAACCTTCAAGATGTCACGCCTCGCCCCTGAGCTGTACCGTATTGTTTACTTTAACCAAACATGGCCACTATTTAAAGTGATTCCTATATGGTTTGAGTCTACGTAAACGTTCCATCCACTGCTAATGTTTACAACCCTCTTATCTTTTTAATCTACAACCCTCTTTACCAGTGGCGGATTTATGTTTTTGCCGCGTAAGGTCTACACGGATCTTGCCTCCTCCAATCCCCCACTAGCCCAGAAACCCCTTAGTTCAACCCCACCCTCAGGTCTTCCCCCGCACCCCTCAGCCCCCCCGTTCTGCGTAAGCTATAGACTAAACACCATACAGAGAGGTCGTGTATGAATGATGGTGATAAGAGACTTTTAATATAGCCCTGCATGTAGTCTATCTATCCCCTTGACGTGACGGGACACGGGCACCCAATAGTTACTATACAAAAGGTTTTACACATCCATCTTGGGAGGTGGAATATGTGTTTATAAAAAAAGTTTTGTTTGTAGGGTAACAAAGAGATAATGTTAACTTTTTCAATGTAAATACTTTTTTTATACATAAAATTTGCCGTCCCTCTGGTTTTGCCACCCTAGGCTATAGCCCCCTGAGACCTCCTGTAAATCCAGCATTACTCTTTCATTTTAATTTATAAATAAAATGCCAGGGATATTTTGTATGCATGGTTTGGTCAAGAAATAGCACAAATCAATGAGAAACACTTGAATTCATAATGTTTCTCTAAAATTAATATTAAACTATTATAATAAATGAACCTATATTTTTAAACGCAGTTTCAGATTCGAAAGTTTCCAAACTTTTACAAAATGATAATTCCCTTCATGATGCAAATACAAATTTCTAAATATAAACTAAATAGCATTGACATTAAAAACCATTAAACTAGCAAATGGTCTTTGTTATACACATTAAAACAATATTAGGCCTATTTAAAGTGCATTCAGTGATCCTATGATCATCTCAGCATATGGTTTAACTAAATTCTAGAATATACAACCGGCCTCGGTGGCGTAGTTAGCTAACGCGCTAGTCGTGTTGAGCCAGACTGCCAAGGACAGGGAGATCGAGGTTCGAATCTCGGTCGGGTGAACTGGGGGTGATTTTTCCTAAGTGGTTTTCCACTCTCCTTCCACGCAAATGCTGGTTCACTTCCTCTATATACAGCCTACCCAATTCCTAACCCATTAGTGTAATTAGTACTTAAGCGTATAAACCGAACGGGTAGTAAGACGCGATGATAAATAAATTTTTAAAATATAGCATACACAATTCCCAGCCTCCCGGCTATCAATAATTCACGGAAACCCCAATTGCAACGGTGAGATTTTATTTTCACAAATCCGAGAATCAAACCTAGGACCTGAGTAAGCCTACGCACACCTAAAATGATCGTTTAAAATACACATTTAGCCATAAATTATATTGATAGTATTTTATTTGGCTTATATTACATTGTATGTATACACAATGTATTATATATATAATACATTATAAATTTTATCTATTTTGCGTAATCATAAAATTCAGAATAGCAGGAATGTAGAGAGAAATGGACTCTGGGGGTGAGGGGTATATCTTCTTTAACTTTTTATCATATGGCCCTTACAGTCCTCCCCACATGTTCAACGGTGAGAACGAAGAGGGATGGCTCGATACCCATATTATTATGATACAAATTATATTAAATTTGCTCGTGCCTGCTATACTTGTTTTATATGAAAAAAAATATGATTATGTTTTAAAAATTCCATCATTTGCCCCAGATGACCATTGTTTACCTTTTCCTCCTTTGATGAGAAGGGTGAAGTTGGCTATAATATTATTAGCGCCAT
The DNA here is from genome assembly GCA_902155825.1 of Timema genevievae. Classification (NCBI taxonomy): domain Eukaryota; kingdom Metazoa; phylum Arthropoda; class Insecta; order Phasmatodea; family Timematidae; genus Timema; species Timema genevievae. The sequence goes on along the minus strand of CABFWO010001563.1, from coordinate 25,923 downwards.
TTTGAATTTGGTATTTTTGTATTTTACCATGGAAACCCCCTTTAAATAACCACATTCAAACCTCTAAACTGGAGTACTCCTAATACTTCCGGCGCTTGGGAGGTGGGACAGGAACTCACCCCTTAGATTATTCTATCACTATAATCCACCCTCCCTTATATTTATTTTAAGACTACATCGTTGTTAAATAAATACCCAGCCAGTCTTTTTTTATTTTTTTCAAAGTCCTGAATTCGCCCGTGGAAATGACTATATATTTCAAGTCATTATGCATAGTGTCTATACACGCCACCAGAATTACAACAGTAAATAAAAGCACATTTTGATAAGATCGGCCCAACCAACCGTGTGCGCGCGACGCTAGCGTTGTGACGAGACTCGCCGCAACTACTGCTCAGTCACTCGTCGCCTTCGTATTCTCAAGAGATAGAGCCGGCCTTGACAAGAGCGCCAATCAATAAAGAAAAGAAGGCAGCCTTCCTTGGCTTGCTTTGGAAAAACACGAGGATAAAATATTCAATAAACCGAAACCCACAAGAGGGAGGAGAAGGGAGAGGGGTGTAGAAACCCACGCAATAAGATTAGAAGAGAGGGTCGACAGGTAACAAGATCTAGAACCTTGGAGGGTTTTATTTTGGAGATGGTTCAAGAACTTTTCTAACCCGCCTTCCTGCCATGTTTCCGGGTGTACTGTGTGATTGAACCAACTTGAGTCAACTAGCAACGCTTATGGAACGGAACTTTGTGTACAGTTCATTCTGTTACCGTGAAATCTTCTTATGCACTACGGACCTTCTGGATACTGAGTATGTGGATGAGGCTTAAATCTTAACCTCTTTATAGTTCCCGATCCACGGTGCGCATGTGGACTGACGGCGTAGATCGGAGGAGTGAGAGATAGCGCGGAAAATACTATTGGAAGAAAAGTCGCTATGAAAAAATACTTGCAGCCTTGGATGTACACCACGTTTACCCTTAACGGTAGCGAGCTTTACCTTACAAGGTTCCACTATGGTCAAGCTTATAATACAGAACCATAGTGTAATCTGGTGAGGAAGACTGCTACCTATCAGGATAAATGAAGTGTAGACCACGTTAACCCTGAAAGATAACAATCTTACCTTACGTATGTCCACTATGGTTCAGATTATATGATAGGGTCATGGTGGAGTCCATAAAAGTAAGGCTGTAAGATTTCGCTGTAAACGGAGTGTTCATCTTTAGACAGTAAAATAATGCTGCGAACTTTTGTTTGCTTTGTTACTAAATGATCCCTTTTTCAAAGTCATAATCGACATAAACAAGGCTTTCAGCGGTGTAGAAGGGTCGTTAAAAGGGACATTATTACAATAAGTCTTTACAAGAAAATGGATATAAACTCGTTGCTGATGGTCTGCGGGTGTTTGTAAGTCAGTGGAGCTCGGGAGGATTAGCAGCCTCCTCTCTTCGCTGCACCGTGTTAACAACCTGCTCCCTACCTCCGGAACATCTACCCCCCACCACCCCTCAACCAGGAGGTGATAAATGATTCGTCTCTTGACATGGATGTTGCTCTTCTCTCTCCAGTTTGGAACAAGGTGAGTTGGGAGTAGCCCTCCTCCTCCTTACCCCCTAACCATCACCATGCTCTCTGCAGGGTGGTCCAGACAACTGACAGTCGCCGCGGCCGAAGAAGCGTCATCGTCAATCAAGGGGTGGATGTTACAGTTTACCCAGTTTTAATTGGAGAGACGGTTGGCTACTATAGATCACTGACCCGACACCTTAGATATGTCAGTAGAACGCCTGCTCTAATTAGCCTAAGAGTCTTAGATTTAGTTACAGGCGTGAGGATGGAATATTTACAGCACACGTTCCCTTTCAATAAGGGGTTTAGTTATTAATTTTTCATCCTTTTTTTGTGTTTTCCCCCTACAATCAAGCTCAAGGGGACACATTCTGGAGCGTTGGAACACATTATAGATGTTCAGTTGTCTTGCCATGTATACATAGTGGTTTGTTATTTCAAAATATGGTTTACCCCCAAATGAAGATGAAAGATACAAACAGTCTCTACAGGAAAATAGATACAGCCTTCACTTAACAAATAAGGTCACTTTTAATAATCTCACACCCACGTCAGTGAGCACGTGGTCTTGATTTAATTCTCATTTAGTTTGATTTTCCGTTGACAGAGAGGCCGGGTTTCGAGTCCCAACCAGGAGTACTCAGAGTGGTATTTCCTAGTTGGTTTCCCACCCTTCCTTCACGCACGAAAACATGGGTACATTTCCTCCAAATTTCACCTTCCTCCTCGTTATCGTAATTAATGTGTATGCGTATAGACCGAACAGCAATGAAAAAAAAAATAGAAAATAATAGGACTACAACAATTTTTTAAAGTTAGTTGAGAAATATTTAGAGTTTTTGAAGCGTAAGAAATGACTTATAGGTTATTTTATAGGTCTTTTTTGATAATTTTAGATCATCATGGTCTGAGCCCTGCTCATAACTAAATACTGCGGTGTGAGGATATTTTATTTAAGTTGATTCTTAGCTCTCAGGACAAATTTAATAATAACAAATCGTGCAGGTCTGGATGTTTTGATCCTCTGCAACCGGACAAGTCTACCTAGTAAATATATAAAACACACTCATGTCATTTAATCACTTTGATTTTAGTTTTTAACCGTGCTGGGGGGCACGTCGATCAGGGCACCAGTCTTATCGGATCTGTTTTAGTGGAGCCGAATATTTTGGGGTTCGAATTCCGGCCAAGCGTACTGAAGATGTTTCCCTTAAATTATTTATTGCTATCTCTCCATGAAAATGTGGTTACAAACTATCTAACTTTACGCTTCTTATCCCTACTTAAATAGAGTAACCAAATGAGGATTTTATGATGGGTAGTTAGACAAGATGCAGAAAATATATTCTAGCTTTTAGTTTAAAACTATTTTTGATCCAACATAAAAATAAAGGTCGGTGGTGAATAATTTTATACGCAGCTCTGCGTTTAAAAATTTTGCACAGCCCTACAGTAGATCAGTAAACTCTAGTACTTCTCATTATACATTTTAAAATTCATTATACATTTTATTGAAGTTATAAAGCATGACTTCCGGACACAAATCAGGTAAACAGGTGCTGTTATTGATATTTTTGAGCCACATTTTACTATTCATCCGAACTGAAAGAGTTCACTTACACTGATTGGTTAAGGATGAATAAGGTAACATTTAGAGGAAATGTACCTGCATTGGCGTGAAGGTAGAATGTGAGAAACTTCAGGAGTAAAAACAGCCTTAGTTTACCCAGTCGGAGCTCGAGCCCAGAACTCCAGACTAGACGAGCTTGACACGTGAACGCCGATGCGGGTAACGGGTGTCATTATTCTTCGTACGCATGCCACGTTTCAAATTAATCCCGCCCACTTCGATGGTCACGTGGTCTAAGGTGCTACTCTCGCGATAGACCAGACTGCCGATGATGGGGAGATCGTGGCTCGATCCTGATCGGGTGTATTGAGGGTGATTTTTCCTAAATGGTTTCCCACACTCTCGCTCTCTCTCTCCCATGAAAATGCGGGTACACTTGTTCTAAATCCAACCTTCCTCATCCATAACCCATTAGAGTAATTAGTTCATGAATGTATAACCCGAATAGGTAGTAAGACGCGGTGATAGAAAGAAATCAATCTCTTCACTTAAGCTACAGTAGCTCCATGGCTTCTTTGGTGCTGACTGACAGCCCACAGCTGACAGCTGACGGCTTTGAAAAGCTATCAGACCAAATTATGTACCCCTACGCCGAGCCATATGATCGGAAAAAAACATGTGTTTAGCAGCTGTCACTTCTGACAGTCAAAAATTTAGGTATATACCTAAATGTTGACTGTCAGAAGTCAGCTGTGAACTGTCAGTCAGCACCAAAGAAGCCATGGGACTACTCTACAAGACAAAACTTGTCCCATTTCTTGTCAACACTCCATTATTGAATGTCATCTGCCCTCCAGGACAACTCGACTGTGGTCAACAGAGCGTGTGTAAGCCTGAGGGCAGCTCTTCGGCAAAACATGGAAACCGTTTCAGATTCGTGGCTGAGAAGGCTGGGGTGGGCCATAGCTGTTCGTCACTGCGTCCTAACACTTGGTGTCCATGTACAGCCGTGGTCAAGGATTCAAACATTCTACAACTCAAGTTCCTGTCACTCTGTCAGTAGTCATGGATCCAAGAATTAAACATACATTGATCATTTTTACACCGCATATTAATGATCGTCCAGGATATCCACCTTTAATAATTATATTAATGGGTAAGCAACGAGTGAGGTAAACTTTAAAGGAATTCTACCAACATTTAAGTGGAGGGAGAGTGAGAAAACATTTGGTGAAAAACACCTGGTTGGAATTCCAACTTTGACCTTACCATTACCAGGAATTCAGTAAACTTCGAGCCCAACACCTTAAGCCACATAGCTACAACTAAACAAACTTATTCATGGTAGGAAGGATGGTCTTAAAGGCCTTCTTCTCTATCAGAATTCTACTATATATTAAGATCTTAGTAGTAAAAAAGAGCTTTAAGAGATTCCTTCCTACCATGAACAGGGTTTTTAGATTAATCAGTTTAGTATCATTAATCCTTTCAATTAATTAAAACCAGCTTCGGCGGCCACGTGGTCTAACGCGCTACTCTCATGTTGGACTAGACTGCCAAATACGGAGATAGAAGGGTTTGATCCCAGTCGGGTGAACTGAGGGTGGTTTCCCCTAAATTGTTTTCCACTCTCCCTCCACGTATATGCGGATGCACTTACTCTGAATTAAACCTTTCTAAACCCTAACATATTAGTGTAATTAGTATATAGGGCTATAGACCGACCGGGTGGTAAGACGTGGTGCTAAAAAAAACTTAAATCTGTTTTACCTAAGGGGACAAGGGCCCACTTTAACTAGTGAACCCATCTGTAGACAGAAGCTTGGAAACCTCCATGCGGAATCTAAAACCTTCGTTGAGATTGACCAGGATTCAAACCCAACTCACACGACTCAGAGCCAAGCGTGTTAGCCTTTAGCCTAAATTAAGCTTGCTACAAACTTTTAACATCCTTAATAAAAAACAAAAGGAGTAAAAATAATATATATTAATTTTCTCCGGTTATGGAACGAGAAAGGATTTAATCAAATAATAAATCTTGTTTCAAATAAAAAACAAATTCCTCTTTTTTATTCTTTTCTTTGTGGTTAAAAGAAAAAAAAAGCCGCAGGTTTATACTTTTTTATTTAAAAATGTAAAAAAATCTTTAAGATTTACGCAGTTCCTTAATGCCCGGGTATATTGTCCGTATCTTCCAAGGTAAAACGTAAATCACCGGAAAACAGTAGAAAATCAGGCGCCCGCAACAAAGAATGCATGGTGAATTTTACGGGTCGTAAGTAAAAGTAAATTGGACAATTTATGGGCATGACTCCGCAGTTGTAATGTCCACAAACATACCTTTTTTTTTGCCTTGGAGTTTTTTATCACTGTTTTCTCCCCTTCAAGATGTAAATACCAAAGAACATTATCAATCTTTAATGTAGGTTTTGATGCGAGTAGACATATTTAAAGTTTATCGAGCTTCCATTTTCTAAATATTTATTTTCCTACGATCCCTCGGGTAGAGAAAGTATTGTAATCATAAAAAAATTCAAATTTGAGATTTTTATTAATATTAACGTTTCATGACCCACTTAACCCAAAAAAGTACTTTTTGCGATGCTGTTTGCCTGTGTCTGTATCTCGGTCGAGCTGAAACTGGTTTACTGATCGGAATAAAACTTGGTATTTAGGGTTTTATAAGATTCCTCAGAGGATATTTTGGAATTAGATATTAAGCCCTAAAATCATAAATAGTTCACTTATGGGCGAAAAGATAAAAAAAATCGATTTTCTCGAAATTGTCTAGAACGATTTTGATTAAAAGTCGTATCTAGGCACAGACAAAATGTCACGTCTCCTTTTTACTGCAAAATGACTTAGAGGTTATTTTACATAAGCGGATAGCTCCAATTTCGATTCATATCTCCAGAACTCATTGAGATACGAAATAAAATTATCATTGTAAAGTTGTGGGATAATTAAAAATAGTAAATTTTAATTCGAATACTTTTTATAAAACCAAGAGTTTCTGAGGTATAAACAAACAATCTTTTTAAATGTATGTCTGTGAAATGGGGAGTTGATAGTTATGCTCTTTGGTGGACAAAGACGGTACTCTTTTCTAAAGGTTTCTGTAACAGTGTATACTATTTCACCTATGCGTTTTGGTAGATTAAGTTTCTACAACAATCTCTATTACCCACTTTGGTAGCCGCATGGCCTAAGGCGCTAGTTTCACAGTAAACTAGACTAGACTGCCGTTGACGGGGAGATCGTGGTTCGATCCCAGTCGGGTGTACTGAGTATTTTTTTCTTAAATAGTTTCACACTCTCTCCACGCAAATATGGGTACACTTCCTCTAAATTAAACCTTCCTCATCCCAAACCCGCTAACGTAATTAGTACATAACCTCAAATGGGTAGTTAAACGTGAAGCTAAAAAAATGTATATTACTTTATTTCACATTTCTAATGATATATATATATATATTTTGTATTGTTTAACAGCTCCCGCTACTTGGGGAATGTTTGGATCTTCATGTTAGTGTAAAGGCATAAGAAATACGGTGAAGCTATTAATTTGGTCTACGAATAATAGGAAACTAGACATGTTCTGTACATGCTTTTTATTTTAGATCAATGTTGTGTAGAAACAAGATTTGGATGCTAGTGTAAACTCTGAGTGTATGTAATGAGGCTAGGAACGCTCAGGGAAGATGAGTTAGAGGAGGGGGAGTGTTAGAAGAAGGTAAACAAGCAGCCTAGCAGGATGAACTACTCATTACAATTATAGCTAGGTGAAGGAGCGCTCAGGGCACATGAGGTTGGAGGAAGGAAATGAAAAAGACAATGTGGCTTTAGCTGCAGACAGCATAGTGCACTCACTTTATAACCAAAACACTATTAAACTAGTTTGTAAGTTGTTTCCTAATATATAGCCGTGTTTTGGAAAATACTCCTTTATTACAAATAATAATCACATAAATAAACACTTGTGAAATAAAGGGCTATAGAAAAATAAAGATTTCACTCGCTCTAGTTCCAGTAAACCGTCGGCGGGTTCAAGGCGACACTAATCTTGTTAGCAGCGCTGCTACGGGATGTTCTCTTACTACCCTCCTCTATGCGCGCGGCCTACCGTGTTGAGCACCAGAAGTTATTTATGCTCAATTCCCTGCACAAAGGGAAAGAAGAACAACCTAGAAAGAAGCGGTAGCTCTAATCAGATTTACGTCCTTATACTACCCCCACCATACCCTTAACATCCTTTACCCAACCCACCCTTATAGCCACAAAATTACTACTTTTCAAGTCCAATTTTCCCTTATTCGCACTTGGTCCAACCTCCCCTACATTTCTCTATTATTTCTTTTTCTTTCTATTTTCTATTTTTTTTATAAAGTTTTACTTTTTCGTCGTCTTTCTTTCCTTCAAGATTATTATCTCTATTCTTTCGTATTCAAATTCGTTCTTCATTCATAGAAGAAAAAAAGGAATAGAATAGAGTAAAAAAAAATGGGAAGTGCAAGAGAGGGGAAGTGGAGGATTTTCTTTAAGGAAAACTTGTAGAAAGAGGTGGTTGATTTTTTTTTTCGATTTTTTTCTCTGCCGAGGAGTGTTTTACATTTCAATGGATGAAGGGAAGGGCTCTTTTGTTGTTGTTATAGTGTTTTGCGGGGAGTTCGGATTCCTTATTTGGTTGCGATCTTTACAAATTGACTTTGCTGCAACCATTTCTCAGAAAATTTGCCTATCCTCATCCTCCCACCTTCAATTTATATCGCCCAAACAATTTTATATTGATTGAGAGAGAAGGCTGTAGTTTGAATTAAGTGCTGAAAGCGCCACTTAAAAGAGAGTGGAAACGGATTATTTTTAAATTCATTTGAGGGAGATAAAAATAATCAGCCTCCATAACCCCCCGCGTCTCCTTATCCAAAAACGTGCTTTACACATTTTATTTACGCTAGTCGGGTGTAGATTTTGAGGGTAACATTTTAGAGATGTATCGGCATTTTCGTGGGGGAAGTGAGTGTTAAAACATTTAGGAAAAACACCGCAGTACACCCAGCCAAGGTTTGAACCCCAGGCGGTTCACTCGCAACCAGCTAATCTAACTAGATGAGCCTGACATTTAAGTCTTCATGGTCACCAATGAGAACAATAAAAATGTTTTTTCAGTAAACTTTGACTTAAGTGAGTCACTTTAACTTTCGTACCATAGTGAGTGGATCTTTTACCATTTTGTTTGTTTGTCTATTTCTAGACCTACATCCAAAATGGTTATATATATATATATATACATATATATTTCAAACTTGATATTTAGATGTTCTATGGTCACAATTCAAGGTATTGATTATAATCCTCAATTTAATGGTAGTTCAAAGATGAGTGAATTTTTTAAATCAGAAATTTCTCGATAGTAGGCCTATCTCTTACAATTTTGTTTAATGTGTTTAATATGACAAACCAAATAGTAAACTTGCTTTACAGGGAAAGTTCGTTTAAGGGTAGCTTAGTAATTACTGATTTTTGAAAATTCTAAATTTTTCGAAAAATTGCCCCTAGTGATTTTATTTAAAATAGTTAATCGTAGAGGATTTTGCATGATTAGTAAGAATCTATGTACGTTTCTTTTTAAAAATAAATATTGGTGTTAGTTTGATGATGATTAATTTTTTCATCACAAGCTATATCAACTATAGACTACATGAGAAAGTATGTGTGATTGTATCGTACCATTTATTTAATAAAATATTATGTTATCTCTGTATTCCAACAGATCTCAACTATCTCCATACACTCTTAGTCTCAAACAACCCTTTTGCTGCATATACAAATAAATGTAAAATGCCAACATTTACAAAAGGTAATTAATAGGTTTTATAAGAGATGTGCAAATTGACCCTACCTCTTAAAAGTGACAGATACAGAACACATGACTGGGCGTATGAATCTATGAATATATATTTAGTAAATTTGGTTAGCATCACATCTTACTACCTTTTCATGTTATACACACATGTACTAATTACGCTAATGTGCTAGGAGTGAAGAAGATTGAATTTAGACTAAGTGTACATACATTTGCGTGCAGTAAGAGTGGCAAACCATTTAAGAAAGAAAACCTCATTTGACCCTCAAATCTATCTGTCATCGGTATGGATATGGTATCGAAAGAAAAGTATCGATACTGTACTCATTAAAAGTATCGGAAGAAAATATTGATACCGTACTAGTATTGAAAGAAAAGTATCGATAACAGTAAGTATCGCTCACGAAAGCGTTTTAACATCTGTCGCTGGTCGCAAAGCGTGGCCACCCTCATAAGAATCAATGTAATACACTACTGTGACCTGGTCGCGGCGACCAGGTCGCAAGCGTGGCCATAGCCTAAAAGAGATTGAATGCTGGAGTTGCTTCTTGCATGCCATGCAGAAAATGAGTGAGAATTGAGAAATAGTGTCATATGTTCTTCTTCCACAGACCACTCTAGTAAAAATTTGATCTCAACATGAGTGAAGATAACAGAAAAGTTGGTTCTTTCAATACAGTTTCGATACCGGAGTGTGAGTATTCATATCAGTAAAAGTATCGGAAAAAAAGTATCGAGCAAAAAAATAACTAGTATCGAAAGTAAAATATGTATATTAGTGAAGTATCGATACTTTTTTCATATCCCTAGTCATCGGCAGTCTAGTTTACTGCAAGAGTGACGTCATAGACCACGTGAACACCGATACAGGTAAGTTTGTTGTATGTGGTTTCTGTTAGATAAGATTCTTCTTATAGCGCTCCAACTACAGAGTCTAGACTCATGACGAGTTAGATAACGATTTAGTTTTATTTGTTTGTAATGCTATAAGCGAGTTAAAATATTGAACAAAAAAGAACATTCTCGAAAGTTACACCAACGGCAACTGAACTTAACCTGTAGCGAACTTGCCTAGTGATCTAAGCGTCCCAGGTTCGTTTTCGGACAGATACAATAAATCGCTTTGAAAACTTGTCCTTTCCTCTGTCGCCAAAGGTTAACTTGCCCATCTGGGTTACGATTGTTATGTTATCCCTAGACAAAAGTCTGAATAAGCCTCTATTATCAAATCCTTGTGGTCTAGAGCCAGATAAATACATTCAACCATCTGCATATCCCTTCTCTGATGTAATTTTAATTAAAACTAAACTGAAACCGTAGTTAAGACAGAGGGACCACATTTTTTTTAAAGTTAAAAATTAAAAGTGTGGTAGGGTGTATAATAAAGCAAGATAAAAACCATGAATATTTGACAAAATGACAATTATAATATAATAGTACACTTCTATTCCTTGTACATGTTTAAAAATATGTGATATCAAACTGAAATTTAAAATCTCTTTTGGAGAAAACCATCAAGTTAGATATTAACCTTCATCCTTAAAACATTTATAAAAACCATTTATACAATATTTAGATTGATATAAAATTGTTACTTTAGTTGTGTGGAAGTGAAAGAACACATAAATGTTATACATTTCAATCATTATGTAGCATATAAGTCAACATAGTTTGCCTCATTCAATCCAAACTTCACAGGCTTGTTAGGATTGTAAACTTTGAATGAAACAACTCCTTTGAATCTCACAGTGCTCTCATCCACAGAAACATTCTCTGAAGGAGTGTAGAACACTCTGCATCTTTCACAGATATATTCCAAAACAGGCCTCACTTTGTGGTTTCTATTCACTGTATCTCTCTGTCCATGATCATGATTTAGGTGAAGGTTTAGAAACAGAAGCATGAACTCATTGCATGAAAAGACGTCACTAAAAAACTGGCATGCGTCTGTGCCATTCCCTGCTGAAATATTATTTGGTCATTTCATGGATTCAGATCCATATTTATTATGACAATTACATCAAAATGCTTCCATTTGTTGTACTGTGAATTAGGTGAATCTCTCCTGCCTGCTTGTTTCATATCACCATATAGGTTAGTTTCCTTACATATATGAGCTAACATTTCAAAGCCAGAAAAAGAGCTTAAAATATTCTACAGGAGGTGGTATCTACATCAAAATGGCTTGGCAAAATTATAGAAGGGTTCAATTTTGTATTGAACAAAACATTATGTGTTGGTCCAGGATCATTGTTGCTCACATCTATATAGCTGGTGGCTGTGATGTCATTGCCCAAGTCACTTGAATCCTCCCCCTCCAGAGATTCACTATCTTCAAGATCAACACTGTCATTTTCATCACTTGTAAGATCACTAAGATCAATGTCATTTATATTTGACAATAAATCCCGCACTCTTACCGTCTCTTCATCAGATGCCATGTTGTTTATTAACTATGGAAACGATAAGTCACGGTGCTGTCAAAAAATCTGAAGATCTAACATAGTTTAAGTAGCGCTATGATGTAGTTCCGAGTTCAAACATTATAATATATTTATATTTCAGATGCCTGTTGCCATCTACAAAAATATTCTGGAACTTTGAGAAAAATATGAGTGATTGCGGAATATTCCGTTAATGACACGTAAAGGACATTTAACTACGGCGGAATATATCGTTAATGACACGTGGAGCAAATTTTGACTGACGGAAACTCTCTATGTAACGTTGGCCGTAGTCTCAGTTTTTTAAATTTCAATCGTCCATTTATGACCGTCAGTGATATAGTAGCCTCGGGATGAAAAGGAACAAGGCGACCTTGACATGTAGCCCCCTCCTATTCTAAGCTGCTCGGTGCTTCAATTCCATCTTTTACGCGGTACAAAAGACAATAAAAAACGCGAACAGTTTTTTTTAGGTCAACGTAACATTATAAAATATTATTATTATTTTATAAATATTAATAATATCAGCTATTAAAAGTGAAATCTAGCTACAGATCAAATGACTGGACATATATGAAACATGCACCAGTGGGCACGCAGTTTATTTAGTCTAGTTATCTAGTGACGGGAGGTCACAGTTCGTATCCCTGACGGATGAACTAGTGTTTTCCCCCTAATTTGTTTCTCATCCTCCCTCTACGCAAATAATTACTTATCTCAACAACATATAGAAGTTTTTTTTAGGGGGGAGGGGGGCGTTACGTGCACTTGATAAACAAAATGATTATATCAGCACACGACTTATAAGCTAACTTAAATCTAAAACAAACACAACCTGTCGTTAATTCATCAAGGTCAAAGGGGAAAGCCACATTTCACAAATGATAATTTTTTTCGGCCATGCCGGGAAATAAAGCCTGGACCCTTAACTTAATAGATTTGAATAATTAATATTATTAATTACGCGAATCTTTGTCGGTAGCATGCATTATGTTATGAGTATTCCATGAACAAATATTGAGACGCAGTGAAAATTGCATTTTAAAACTGAAAATTGTTTAAAGAATTTTTGAAAATTGACTCTTTCAAAAAACTTTATTTAGTTCGTAAACAGACACGCGTGTGCATGTATGGGGGAGTTGGAAAGTTAAGGTAGAATGCTGCCCTCCTCGTGATGAATCTCAAAGTTTTACTAATTAGAGAGGCTTTCTAAGCGTAGTTACAATAATGTTATTCCAACCATCTGTGCCCAAGATAACAGGTTGTGAAAAGAGAAGGGAAACGAGGGATTAACTACTTTAAAAATTCTACTTATTTTGAGTTTAAACATCAACAAACCCTTCCCCCCTCCCCCCTTCACAAAGAACGAAGGAAAGAATATTTCCAACATGCATGATTATGTTGTGAGTTTAAATCTATTATAGGGTTTTGGTAGAACGAAAGGATTAGAAAAATACCAAAGTATTTGTTTGAGATCCGTATTGTTATTTTATTTTTATTATTAATGCAGGTGCTAGGAGGGATTTCGTTTTCAAAATATGAAGGACGCAGTTCCATTTCAGATTTGTCCACCTGGGATGATAGTTTCAATGTAAATTCATGTCTCCAGCTGGGTAAGTGGTCGGTTTGCCCTACCTGCGCGCACTCGCTCATTTTGTAGCGCTTCTCAGTCGCTTTATAGTGTTACTACTGAGCCAACGTGCCCTAATTGTTGTATTTCATGGCTTTATTTTAATAAAATGTATGTAGAAGTTGTTAGCCTAAAAATAAAAGGCAGTGGTGAATGTTATTGTTTATTTGGTGACACTTCTGAAGATTTAGTGCATGCACCAAAGCCGAACACTTTTATGACTAGCCAGCGAAAATGATTGATTAATTTAATAGAGAGATGCTTTCTGTGAAACGCACAGCTGGTTTATTTAACTCTGTGGAATGAAATTTGGCATTAGAACAATCTCAAATACGCTCTTCAGCTGTGACGGGTGGTTTGATTAGAATAATTTCAAAGTGAGGACGCTTTGCATAAGGTGGCTGCTTTTGTAAGTATGAAAGTAGTTTTAGTAGCTTTTGTTATTGTATTCCCAACAGAGTCTTACTATATTTTATCTCCAATTATTTGCAACAGAGAGCTAACATGTCTTATCAATTCGGAAAAATAAATCAGATTAATCAAGATGCAATTTAAAACAATCTAAGTCGTAAAGAGTAAATACTGTGTAAGCTATAGTTTTTATTACCTGAAAACATCTGCATAACTTCCCTGAGATAATAATAGTAATAAATGGTAAGTATTGTTACTCCCAACAATGCAGGAAAACACATTGGTTTTTAAGATTTTAAATAAAATAAAAAATCATTTGTAGAAGAGCCGTTTACTTCCGGTGGATCTCGTAAACTGTCCAATATGGTTAAATATTTTCATAAGGATAAATGAGCTTCAGATACAGTTATTTATTTTAAAAATTAAAAACTAATATTTTGGCTTATAAAAATAATTTAATCGCAATGCCTTTTGAGCTCTGTTTGTCTCTAACCTTTTTTAATGAAAATCACAAAAAGTAAAAAGTAGCGCAGTCGGTAGGATTCGAACCTACGCTCCCAGAGGGAATCTGATTTCTAGTCAGACGCCTTAACCACTCGGCCACGACTGCTATTAATTCATGGAGAATTAAAACAGTTTTATATATTCAATGTAAAGAATGTATCTAAAGATTTTAGTGAAATGTGTCGGTTTCGCAATTGGGCAAGTGGTTAGGTATGGTGCATTAAAGACGTCATCTAGACAGAACTGTTGAAAAATCTATTTAGGTACAGGGTTTTTGAATACAGCCTCCCTCCGCCCCTCCCGACTACTCTAATGAACAATAATTGTAGTTCCAATTTTAAATTATGCAATCATGATACCACAATAGTTGGTGTAACAGTTGTATTGAGGTAGATTACGCAATCTTTGTACTACAATAGTTTGGTGTAACAGTTGTATTGTGGTAAATTACGCAATCATGCTACTACAATAGTTGGTGTTACCGTTGCACTGTGTTATCATGCTACTATCAGGGTTCAGATATTTTTAGCTGCTACATTATTATATCTATCATTATTTTATCGGAATTAGTAATGTTTGTAAAATATGACAGCTGTTTTACATATTTGATACGTATGCATGCATGAAAGTAGATTTAGTACATTTTAAAACCAACAATCACCTACAGTATAATTGCCTCACCATAATAATAATATATTTGCAACCGCGGAGAAAGGCATCAAGTTAGCAATAGACTGGTTTGCCAGTGACGTGGGTTAAGGGTTCGCGTCTAAGCCAGGTGTAGACTATTAATAAAGGTGATTTCCCTTTAATAAGCTCCTAATCTCCTTCGACACAAATGTAGGTAAGCTACATTCCCTCTAAATTCAACTTTTCCTATATCATTAATGTAAATATAAGAAATATGGACTGGTAATAAGACGCGGACGACGGAAAAACAATTTGGATGTACGTACTATGTCGGTTTCAATCTGGATTGGGTCATATATTTATAAACATGATTGTTGTGTGGTGCGTGAGCAGCCCTAAGTTCGAGTGTTTTATTTAATCGTGTTTGGGATATCCGTAATTAGTTACGCGATATATAGTGATAACTTTGAGAGGAAATGTACCAACATTTGCGCAGAGGGAGAGTGATAAATTATTTAGTAAAAAAGAGCTTCAGTACATCTGGCTGGGATTCAAGCTCCAAACTCATCCGTCAAATCGGACTGAATGGGCCGAATATTAAATCCACGTACCACTAATGCAGGTAATTAGGAGACTGACCTCTTGGTCTAGTGATCAGCACCTCTGGCTACTGATCTAAAGGTCCTGGGTCCGATTCCCGGCCGCACTATATGTATTTTCCCCGAAAGTGGAACTGTTCCTATAATCAGCACGGTCTGGTAGGTTTGGCTTAAGTTAAGTTTAAGATTTCCCTGAATCCAAGGCCTTCATAATCACTATCATCACGTGATCTCAATCTACAAAATATACCCTGAGCAATGCTCTGTTCCCGCAGAGCGGCTAAGGGCCATTAGGCACTGTCGACTGGTCGCTGACGAGCAGGTCTTCGACAACCACTAGGCTCGAAGTAACATATGTCGCGACGACCAATAAGGTAACCTGATTCAAATGCGCTCGTTCACTCTGCAAGCAAATTTGGTGGCAACCAGACGTGTCATGTGGAGATTGGAAAATGAATCTCGAAAGGCCATTTGAGATTTGGTCCAATCGTGACGTTAAAAAAGAAACGATGGGAATACAGAGTGGATTTATTTGAGGATAAAAAGCTTTGGCAGCAGGAAAAAAAAAAGGACTTAGGTAGAGAAATAAATTATTATTATTATTATTATTATTTAGCACCGCGTCTTACTACCCGTTCGGGTTATACGCTTAAGTACTAATTACGCTAATGGATTAGGAATAGGGAAGGTTGAATTTAGAGGAAGTGAACCCGCATTTGCGTGGAGGGAGAGTGGAAAACCATTTAGGAAAAAAAAAACAGTTCACCCGACCGAGATTCGAACCTCAATCTCCCGTCCTCAGCAGTCTAGCTAAACACGACTAGCGCGTTAGCCAACTACGCCACCGAGGCGGGTTAGAGAAATAAAATTAAATGCTAATTATATATTTATCGCAAAATGAATGACATTTATTTATATAAAAATGTTGTTGACGGGCCCTTGTGATACTGGATAGTCGCCCAGTTTGATCTCCTCCCG
Source organism: Timema genevievae (assembly GCA_902155825.1). Taxonomy (NCBI): domain Eukaryota; kingdom Metazoa; phylum Arthropoda; class Insecta; order Phasmatodea; family Timematidae; genus Timema; species Timema genevievae. The sequence goes on along the minus strand of CABFWO010001563.1, from coordinate 9,727 downwards.
CCTAGTGGTCTTATGGATGAGTCAACAGTGCGTAATGGCCCTAAAGGTCTACATTAACGGCGACAAAACTATATACCTGGTCTCTCAAGGCCAAAATTCCATAGGCAAAAAAAAAAGGAGTTAACTAAAAGTGGGGAGTCAATATACCTTAATACGCCGATTGCTTTGAGCGTACTCAAAATTATCAATCGCGGTCACAGTAAATGAATTAAGCATTGTTTCAGCAGATTGATTTCGATTCAATCCTAACAATGACCATTGTTTCTTGTAGGTTCCCTAATGGGTGTTATAATTTCATTCAGAGTAAGTGTATTTGGACTGGATTGTTGAGTCACACTCTTGTACAGTCGCGATCAAAAATAGAGGTTATCTCACTATTCAACCAATCGTTTAGTGAACAAAAAAATTTGAGGTAGGCCTGTAGAAAACCGTTAACATAATAACACACGAGAGTCTAATAGTCCTGCTTATGGAGGGGGGGTTACTAGCTGAGCGCCGACACGCGTTGCAGACGTCCAGAATTCATACATTATTTAAGAAGTGATTTTATATATTTTTTAAATATTTCACCTCAAAATGGAAGCGAAAAGAAACAAACATGTCCATAAAGGATTAAAAACTTTACTTTTTTAAGTGTTTTTTTAACTAGTTCAATAACGACGATTCCTGAGAAATGATAAAAAAACACAGCAGTGTATTATTTTCTTCGAGAAGGCAGCACCCTTAAGGTAGGGATGAAGGGGTTGCGGGAAAAGGTAGTTTTTTGCAGTTTTTATATCAAAACATATTTTTGGTAAAAATAATTAAAATTATTGCTTTAGACCAAACATAAGAGTTTAATTTTATTCACATGGTGACCTCAACATTTCTCGAATATTATCTGTCAAGGGTGCCCTGGAATTTAATGACAACTTTTTATTTCTTCATTTAAAAAGTTTTTCATCTAATGTTGCTATGCTCATGAAAATATATTCAACAACTGTTGATATCACCCTGTGAAGAAAATTAAGTTATATGTTTGTACTGAAGCAATATTTTAACTATTTTAACCCCCCCTCTCCCCCAAGTGTTGGTATAAAAAAAACCTTAGTTACAAAACTTGTTATCTATGGATCCATACAAGTTGTTTCTAACCTCTCTGCTCAAATTTAAACCACTGTATCTGTGGGCAGAGAGAAACAGAAAACCTTGTAAATAAAACTGTCCGGAAAAGTCACTTTGTATTACTAAGGAGGAACAACACCGGGAGTAGGCGACTTTAAATACGTACGTGAACAATTTGTATATTACTAGGAGGGCGCATCATCCGTCGGCTGAAATTGACGTGCGCTCACCCTTCGGACACGTTGCTCGCGGACGGGTACTTCTATCCGCCTCGGTGGCGTTAGTTGGCTAACGCGCTAGTCGTGTTGAGCTCGACCGCCGAGGACGGGGAGATCGAGGTTCGAATCTTGGTCGGGTGAACTGGGGGGTCCTAAATGGTTTTCCACCCTCCCTTCACGCAAATGCGGGTTCACTTAATCTAAATTCAACCCTCCCAATTCCTAATCCATTAGTGTAATTAGTATTTAAGCGTATAACCCGAACGGGTAGTAAGACGCGTTGCTAAATATTAATAAATATATTATCCGCCTTATGATATGCAATTTGTTGTACACGACCGTACTTATAGCTGCATTCACCAGGCGTTGTTCCGCCTGACTACAACAAGAAGACTTTTCTGGACAACTTTTTAATAGGTTTTCTATTTCTTTCCGTCCACAGATGCTGTAGTTTAAGTTTGGGGAGAGGGTTTAGAAACACCTTGCAGTGAGCCAGTAAAACAGCGACGGTGAACCGACAAAGCGAGACATTGGCGCTTGTTCTCTTGTGATCAACCCACATTTGAGTTAAGTGAGATTGAGAAACAGTTTAGGAAAAACGTCACAGAAGTACACGGACCTGACCGGGATTCGCGACCCTACTTTCCCATCCACAGCAAACCAAATTGTATGAGAATGACGCCTTTGTCCATGTAGCCATTGATGCGGGTGGAAAAAAAAGTTAGTAAAGTAACTTTCGTTGAGTCATGCTTCCAACCATGAGTCACACAGCTGTCACTTTCTAAATAAGGTTTCAACAATGAGGGCCCCCCCAAATCAGTGATCACACAGTTTAAGGCGTCATTCTCAAAAGAGTGTAGATTACTGATAATGAGAGAAGGACGTTGGAGATCGAATCCTGGCAGGGTGGTTTTGAATTAATGGTTTCTCATTCTACTTTCAAATGAATTCTGATACATATTATCCTCTAAATCAGTGGTAGCCAATATTTTTTTTGTTCACGTACCTTCAGATATAATTTTTCTTCAACTTTGTATGCCCAAAGTTGTTGGTGCATAATGCAAGTGATACATATTTTATAATCTACATATGACATAAAAACAGACGCTCCCAGATCACAATCATGTCCTTACGTCCAGGTCTCTTGTGACTAACTTTAAATCTGGCACTGATTATTTATTTAGTGTATTGAATTATATATATATACCCTATATTTTAAATTTTACTTACCCCCTAAGATATCTTCTAGTACCCCAGGTTGCATACCCCTGCTATAAATGATACCTTTCTCATCCCTACTCTCATTAATGCAAAGTATGAGATAGCCCGGGCGGGTTGCAAATAATAATAGTAGCGAGTTGTAGAATAGTTAGGGGATTGAGCGTTTGTCAATGTTGGCTACTCTGCCTTTATTTGGTAAAGTATGGTCTAAAAAGTCATTGCTAAAGCAATTCGACTTTACCAAAACTATTGATGGAGTCGATACAATTGGCGTACATTCCGAACGGGTAGTAAGATGCGGTGCTAAAAAATAATAATTCTTTGGCCAAGTTGTAGGTATGAGGACTGTCGATCAGAACAAATGCACCTGCATGTAGAATATGAGGTAAGGGCAGGACAAAAAAAAACCACGACCATGTGACTACGACGGATGATGTTTTGTTGATATTTTTTTCTCGACAATGTTTTAGTGTTTTTTTACTTTGTGCAGCGCATCTTACTACCCGTTCGGGCTATCCGTATGTTTACATTAATGGGCTAGGTATGAGAAATATATAGTTTGACGGGAATGTACCCGTATTTACTTTGAAAATGGGAAGTATTAATATTTTGCACCGCGTCTTACTACCCATTTGGGTTATACGCTTAAGTACTAATTACGCTAATGGATTAGGATTTGGGGGTTTGAATTTAGAGGAAGTAAACCCGCATTTGCGTGGAGAGAGAGTGAAAAACCATTTAGGAAAAACCACCCCCAGTTCACCCGACCGAGATTCGAACCTCGATCTCCCCGTCCTCGGCGGTCGAGCTCAACACGACTGGCGCGTTAGCCAACTACGCCACCGAGGCGGGTAGTGGGAAGTAACTTAGTAAAAACTCCCCTTTGTGTACCCGATTACAATTCAAACGTTCATCTCCTCGTTAGCGGCAATCCAGTCTATAGCGAGAGCGAAGCCTGCTTAGACCATGCGGCCATTGAATGTTAGAGTATCGGTAGTTATATCAATTATCAATGGGATGTCTATGCCTATAGTGATAATTCCTGGCGAACATATGACGACACAGCGGNGGGGGGTGGGGGGGGGGGGGGGGTGCGGGGCGGGAGAGAAGCGAGAACAAATCATATCGCAATAGCACGAATATGGGTCGTCACCTTTCCTAAATCAAAATAAGGGATATGGATGACACAAGAAAATGTTGGGAGATATTTTTATATAGGGCCAAAATATGGTCAATGGAAAAAGTAAAGAAAGTGAATGTTATAGATTTGTAAATCACGTTTTTTAAAAATAAGGCTTTAATAAAATTAATTAAATTTTTTGGAAACATTAAAATATAGTCTATTATTAATCAATTTTAGAGTCTCATAAACTTTTCCACGTCCATTCCTCAAAGCCAGTGTCGAAAAAAACCTAACTTTAACGCAAAAATAAAAAATTGCGGAGAATTTATGATCCAAATCGTAAGAAGAGAAAGATAAATATTAAATTATGATTGTTGTTGTTATCCTCATCTCTGCGGCACACTGACTAAACGTCAAACTGATCTAGTCTGTCTGTAGGTGACGGGGAGGTTGGTGTTCGAATACTGGGCCGTATGTAATGAGTGGTTTTTTACCCTTGAGCAAATGCAGGTACATTTACTTCTTAGCTTTAAATTCCTCATATAGGCCTATGCCTAAATAGTGTATAGTCCCGACGATTAGTGAGACGTAGGGGAAAAAAAAGATTGAAATGAAATTACGTTTTTTTTTTGCAACCCCTTTCCCCTTTAACTGGGGTCGAATATAAAGATACGAGACGGAAAATTTTCAACTTGGTTCATTTAAATGGAATAAATGCAGCGGAGATAGACAAAGTTAGATTTCTCCGAAGACGTTAACGACAGAAACGTTATCATATGAGTCACAACAAGGAAATAAACGCTATTCCGTTTATCTTCTCACTCTCCTGTATAGAACACAAAGTTTGTTGGTTGGATGTGTCACCAACGTCATGTCTGCTATAAACCGGATATGTTAATAATATTATAATATACTGCTTAACGTATACACCAACCTCTTCCTCCAAGATTAAATTAAAACTTTCTTGAAAACATTTCCTCTCTTAATTGCCACTATTTGCTTGGGCTTAGTATCGCCCACAATTGTCCCCAACACACTATTTGATGGCTTTAGATGTGATTATGCAAGAGTATCCAGGTTCCACCTCTATTAAGGTGGGGATGTAGTGCACGCGAGGAAAATACTGTGTTTTTGCAAATTTTATAACAAAACTTTTTTTTTTGACAAAAATAAATAAAATATTACTTCGGTAGAAACATAGTAGTTTAATTTTCTTCACGTGGTGATATCAACAGTTGTTGAATATTTGTCATGAGCATAGAGGCATTAGATGAGAAATTTTTTTAAATGAGAAGAAAAAGTTGTAATTAAATTCCAGGACAGCTTTGACAGATATTCAACAACTGATTATATCACCACGTGAAGAAAATTATTCTCTAAGGTTGTAATGAAGTGATATTTGATTTATTTTGACCAAAACATGTTTTGCTATAAGAAATGCAAAAATACGACCTTTTATCGCGTTCCCTACATCCGACCCCCCTTCCCCCCATCCCCCTGATTAGTCTTAAGGCGTAACTCTCGTGTTAGACTGGCTTACTGACAACGGGTAGATCGGGGTTCGAATCCCGGTCGAGATACTAAGGGTGTATTTTTCCTGAAATGGTTTCCCATTATCCTTCCAAGCAAATGCACCTCTAAAATACCTCCTTCCTCAATCTTACCTCATTAGAGTAATTATATATGCGTACAACCTGAAACGGTAGTAAGATGCAGTGTTAGCCCAGACTCTTAACCTACTTAGTGTGCCGCAAACCGTCTCTGCGGAAAATTTACAGGAAAGTTCATCTCTAGTCGGGGGGGGCATATAACACGCAATACGAAACTGGTGGCGTCGACCCTAGCACGAACCCAGGACACCGCCCCGCTCGATACGAAACACACCCGTCACGCGCAGCTCGGAGTCTTCGGGAAGTTTCCTCCCCCCCGACTATGTCTCTCCTAAGGTTTTTGCGCAGTTGTATTCCACCTTTTGACAAACCTCAGTTTGTTCGCTGTCCAACAACAGCTGTGCTCTCCCTCAAGAACCAAAAACTCTATACATTAGTCATCACTCATTAACTGAGGTGCTTGAAATACACTATACAGCTTTCATCAGAGGTAGGCGCATGCGCATTCACGAAAAACTCTACGCCGCATTACATAACTTGACCATTATTCGTCCATTTCACCACAGGAAATTAATAACAGCTACGAAACCGTACCCTGAGCACGAATGATCGAACACACGTATAGAAGACCCTGGTTTGATACTGGGCTCGTACGGCCATACAATTAGTGAATATCTAGGTGCGAGGGCTGGGAGGGAACGCGAGGGAAAGTGTTTTTACAGTTTGTATAGCAAAACAATTTTCTTTGGGCCAAAATAAATCAATTATTGCTTCAGTAGAAACATGAGTTTAATTTTCTTCACTTGGCGACATCAACAGCTCTTTAATATCTATCGAGAGTGTCTTGGTATTTAATGACAACTTTTTCTCTTCATTTAAGAAGTTTCTTATCTTATGGTGATATGCTCATGACACATATTCAATAATATTTGTTGATATCACCATGTGAAGAAAATTAAACTCTGTGTTTCTACTAGAGCAATTTGTTTTAGATTAAAAAAAAAGTTTTGCTATAGAAAATGCAAAAACAATTACCCTTTCTCGCGTTTCCTACACTCCCATCATTAATGTACCGTCATAAGTATAGGTTTTGTTGGTTTGTCGTTCTCTAATATATCGTGCTTGTTAAATAACTCCAATTAATACACCCTCACACACCAATGGAAGAGAGAACCAAGTTATTTTATTTATTGGTATTTTCTTATAAACACTACGACATAGTTCATTGCTAGCATTGAAATGTACAAAGTTAACAGATCCCTTTTATTATCTTGACGAATTATGTCTGGTTTTAATCCCGCCAACTCGATTTCTTTTATTAGCACAATAAGCTTCTTCCCCTCCCCTAAATGGTCCATTAAAGATGTGGTATCTGGTTTTATTGTGCTCTAAAAATCAATTAGGTTAAGTCGCTAGTATATACCAGACAGCACAATTCATAGAAAGCGAAAACATACTTAATGAGCAGACAAATAGTCTAAAATGAAGTTTTCCGGCCATAAATTCACAACAAGGGGATTATAAAAATTGTTGGAATATATATATTTTTAAATAAACTTGATACATAGCAAATGTCAAAAGGAAAAGTGCTTAAAGCCGATTCACGGCATTATTTTACTTTTCTGGCAGTTTTAACTAAATTGCCAATTGCTAATCTCATATTTGTGAGACGGATATAGATGTGGAACTAGTTGTAATTGCTTTTATATGTAAAATAAAAGAGAAAATTTATTGCGAATCAACTTAAACTTAAAATAAACTTCACTCTTTTTCCCTTATTAACAATCTTCATTTAAATCAAAATAGAGAATATACTAAAAAAAGACAATTCTGCTATCAACTGACCTTCCCTTGAAAAAAAAGGTGTTTTGGTAAAACAAATGTAACTGACGTTTATTATTATTATTATTATTATTATTATTATTATTATTATTATTATTATTATTATTATTATTATTATTATAAAAGATGCAACAATGAAAATTATATTTTTACCTGCGCAATATTTCTACGCCTCCCCACAAGAACAGCATGGAACATTTAGTCAACGGATCACAATTCAGAGAGGGCCAAATTCTCCTACACAACACAATAATTTTGCAAATATGACATGACACCGAAAGTCATCCAATCCAAACGTCATAACAAACACTGCGAACTTTACATCCGCGCGCATATTGCAACAATCGAAGAACTTTATTCCTTGTTGTCTGCTGTCAGAACAAAATATTATTTCTAAATCACAAACATCAAAACATATTCAACACACAACAAAAAAAAACACGTCACACCGAACGTAATCAACGCGGACCTTGAGAACGTGTGTGCGGCGAAAAAACTGAATAGGTTCCTCACAGCAACCACACAAATAATTTCCTCGCGCAGTAACGAGCTACGCCGATCGTAGGACCGAGAATAGCCGAAGCCAACAACGACACGGACCGACGGAGCCAGAAATCTCTCTCAGCTGGGTGGAGAGATGAGAGAACCGTGCCGTGCCGAATCCTGGCGGTCACGTCACGTGACTTTACAAGGTCAAGTTTGCCATTATATTGTTGTAATGTTCACGAATCGATTTCGACTTTCGTTTTTTTTTTCAAAGGAAAAAAAATAAGAGGTGGAGAGTTTTAGATAGTTTTGAGTTAAGACCACCTACAATAGATTTATAAAATCGGCACTCGTCCGGAAGAAGTTACAACTTACAACTAAGGAAATTGGTTCCTTCTTTAAACGACTTGAAATTGAAAACATTATTACGATGCGCCGTTGGCACAAAACAAGACAAGGGACAAGTTACACAATGTTTATACTCCGTCATGTTACGCTGAATGTTCACTCTTGGCAAATGAGTTAATGGAGGGATTTCGATCATATTAGGAACGGAGGTAAACCCTACAGAACACATAAAGGTTTAGTTTATCGAACCAAAATAGCCGAAAAAACAGTAAAGAGAGGAGCGAGGGGAATAGGACCTGGGGATGCGGCAGTATGTCGAAAGAAATTTGGCTTAAAATAATTGGCATTCAAATTTAATTTCACCTAAAGTAATTTTGCTTATAAATTAACTTCACAAAAAATCAGGTGGCCAAAATTCAATTGACTGACGTAAATTCGTCCAGCACAGGCCTCAGATTTTTTTCCACAGCCTAAACACAGCATAAAAGAAATGCTTTTTTAAGGAGATTTAAAAAGCGGCTAGCAATGTAAATATAAGGATAATGTAGCTCAATTACCGAGGGAAACTTATCTTATTTTCTAGGAACTTATTAATATGTTGACTAAAATTACTTTATAAAAGAAATTAAGTTAGTTATTTTTTGTAAATTCAAATGTTGTAGGTCCCAAAATCCTCTGAGTTGCCCTACGATCTAGTTAATAATTAAAATAAATATTAATTCAAACATGTTGACGTTATGAAAATTAACACATAACGCAAAGATACACATAAGTTACTATAGGAGTAGCCATTTAAGAAAAAAAACCTCAGTACACCCGGCTGGAATCTAAACTCCGATCGGCAAGTTATACTAAACGAGCTTGATGTTTGGTCTGCGTGCCTACCGATACAGGTCTTTCGTGCTTTTTTTTAGAACCTCGTCTTACTACGTGTTAAGGTTATTGCATATATGCTAATTACATAATGCGTTAAGAGATGAAAAAGGTTGAATTTAGAAGAAGTTTACTCGCATTTGTGTTGAAGGAGAGTGGAAAACTATTTCTGAAAACCCTCTACAGTATACTCGACCAAGATTCAAACCCCGAGCTTATTGTTATCGGCAGTTTAGTCTACATCTAAAGTGACGCCTTAGACCACGAGGCCACTGAGGCAGGTCTCATGAAATTAAAAGTAACGTATTTAAATACTTAAGAGTCTATCTACGGTGGTAATGTAGGTAAGTAAAGGCTATCATAAAGTTCTTTATCGCAAACATTGGCTGAAAGTAATGTTAGAATCGTTTGATAACACTTTTTATTGCTAATTATATTATTAACAAACAGATAATAATTATTTCCGAATAGTTTGATAATAGTCACTTTCAGTCAATGTATGCAATAAAGAACTTTATGCTAGCGGTCACCCCTCTCCTACCGTAAGTGGGGTATAGTTGTTCACAAATCTCAGGAACGTAGGTTCGATTCCAGATGGTGATGGCGATGCTATTTACAATTTGTAAAAGTTTGTTTTCACTATTTTATTATTATTTAAAAAAACTACTTTTTGCAACAAAAATAAGTAGTGCTGTACGATAATGTGTTGAATTATTTAAGGGCATATCAGGCTCATTTGGTCTCGTTTGCTACCGACGAGAAGGTCCGGGTTTGAGTCCCGGCCGGATGGTCTTTTTCCTAAATTATTCTCCATTTCCTTTCCATGCAAATGCGGGTACGTCTCATATTTATCCTTCCTTTCTCGTCCTTGCACGTTAGATAAATTAAATGTGGATAGCCTG
>CABFWO010001562.1:115016-151182 GCA_902155825.1 Timema genevievae | reverse complement strand
CCCATGTAACACCATGTAGACGTTAGAGCTTCCCCCTCTCAACGGCGTTACGTGGTTTATGGATGAGCTATTATCTATGGTTGGTGCACTATCATATTTTGGCAAAATTTACTGTACATGAGGTGTGCGGCCTAGTGAGGAATCCTCGAAGTGACATGCGGCCTTCTATTGCCATAAGGTTACCCACCCCTGGGATGGATCTATTTAAACTATACCAATGACATTCTGTAAATTGAAAAATGACACTTGGACACGGGAATCAAATCCGGGACACATATTATATGGGATCAATCACAAGCTATCGGATAACATAGCTCATTGACTCGGTAGTTAGCTTTATGCTGCCAATTGTACAGTTATTATAACTGTACGAGTCCAAATATCATGATGGATTAAATAGCAAAGCTATTTATTTGATAATTACGGTTGTAGCCTCATCTATATATCAAATTCTGTAAATTAAATAAATGGTACGGAACTCTGCACGGACTTTCTCGCTTTATTGTTTAAAAATGCAGATATTTTACTCAAAACTCGTAATATATGTGAAACTAAATAATATACACTAGAAAACCCAAGCATAAATTGCACTATATTTATGTAAAACATATTTTGAGTCCCGGTTTTAAATTTTATAATTTTATTTATAAAGGATTAATGTCCTCATTTGTAAGTTTGGACCAATAAAAAAGATCGATATTAGGTCCACAAGCGTCAACACTTCGTATTAAAATTTCGACTTCCGGTTAAAATTTTCGACATTTTATTAGGTGTTTCACATCTTCAGGTCATCGCATTGATATTAAGTTCCTCATTTATAAATTTTGACCGATAAAAAATGTAAATATTGACTATTGAATCTAAAATGGAGATAGATCATTGTTGCACAAACATTTCTCCTAAGAGGTTTAAGGAAAAATAACATAAACTTTTTGAGAGACTTACTTATATTTAATTACTCTATGGCATTGGAGAATTATTGCGTTAAAACTTAAGTAGTATCTCTTTACAACTAAAGCTCACAAAATTGTATTAATATATTTGCAAATATCTCAGAAACGGTTGGTTTTATAAAAATATATTTCATATAAAAAGTTTTAATTTTGAATAGTACTACAATTTTGCAATGATAAGTTATTTAGTATCTCAAATAGTTTTGTAAAGTACCCTAAATTCATTTTCATGGAGATATGATGAAAAATTAGAAATTACTCATCAGACCGGAGCGCTCAAAGTCATTTTGCCGAAATATTGAGAGTAACTATTTTGTTTGTAATATTTATAAATGTTTTAAATGAAATTTAATCAAAATCGTTAAAGCCGATTTTGTGAAAATCGACTTTTTCTATTTTTTCCCTTCAATAAACTTCCCTTAATTTTAGGGTTAGATATCCAATTCCAAAAACCCCTCGGGACAAACCTATGAAAACCCTAGATACCAAGTTTTAGCCTGTTCGGTAAAATAGTTTAGGCTTTAGTTGGAGGTACAAATAGGCGTAAATTCAAAAATCACTTTTTCGGATTCGGGGGGTCATAAAACGTCAAGATTCATCAAAATCTCGAGTTCGATTTTTTTGACGATAACGAGAAAGTAAAAATGAAACCTGGACATGAAAATCGAACCCAGGACCTTTGACTTAGTAAGCTATGGCTCTAACCACTGAGCTATCCAGGAATCTTACCATATCCAGGGTCATTCTTCATTATATGGCATATAATAAGGCAGAGTCTGTAATGGACGAGTGTAAATGGTCAGCTACAAATACTATTGACATTAGTTTGGTCGAAAATGTAAATAGACATGACATAGTAATTTTATTTTTTTGTGATGTTTCTCTAAAGATGAATACATCCCAATTTTTTTTAAATAGTGATAAATTAACTCATCAGGATAATATTTAAATTAAATGGTTAAGATTTGATCAATCAGAATTAAATATTAAAAGTCTCACAAAACAAAAATATATTAATACAAGCACAATTTCAACATAAACATTTTAAAACCAGAAACATGTTTAGCTATGTGGATGTGTTTTAATTTGAAGTCTTTGTTTTGTCTTCCTTGCTTACTATTTTGCAAATAACTAAATACATATACAAAGCATTGATAATCAGAATTATTAGATATAAGTGGAATAGATTAAAAAGCACGAGAACTCACATTCACACAAGAATTTCTTTGTTCAATTTTCAATGTTATAGGTTAGGTAAACGTACAGTCTACTCAGCGTAGGAGTGGCATAAGTGACAGATAGCAAACGTTACTCGGTCTACTATCATTTATATCCATTTGTCAAATAATAATATGATAAGACCATATGTTGAGTTGTCACTTTAGGCAGTCAAAGTTTTCACAACAAACAATCTGTTTTTAACTATTATTATCCATTAAGCGTTTAACATTATCTAAATAGTAACTTATAAAAATAAACGTATTTATGTCTATTTTTTGTGGAAGCGGCATTTGTAGCTCACTTAAAAATGCTTTACAAATGAGAACTTCTAAAAGGCTGACCTTTCATCATAAATAAGGAGGGAAAACCAGAAGAAATGGAGGTGGTTGAAGACGTCATACAAACCGTATTCGATTGGATTCATGCGCATGTGTTTGTAAAATAATTTTTTTTTTATTTTGAAACATATTTTGTTTGGATTTTTCTCTCTCTCTCTCTATATATATATATATATATATATATATATATATATTTTGTGGTGGCCGGCTAAAAGATACAAGTGTGATTAAATATATTACGTTTTAATTAATTATTTCGTGCACTATAATATCTCACCACAACTGCTAAACAAAAAGCATAATCATTTTATTATTATTTTTTGTTTTAATTAGTTACGAAAATGCTAATTTATACGGTAATCCTTAGGGCGGTTTCTAGTATTACTAAGAAAATAATTATTATTTCCATATATGTTAACGTTAGTGACGTTCAACCAATGCTTACAAAACAAACCAATCGCCTCGGTGATGTAGTTGGCTAACGCGCTAGTCGTGTTGAGCTCGACTGCCGAGGACGGGGAGATCGAGGTTCGAATCTCGGTCGGGTAAACTGGGGGGGTTCCTAAATGGTTTTCCACTCTCCCTCCACGCAAATGTGGGTTCACTTCCTCTAAATTCAACCTTCCCAATTCCTAATCTATTAGTGTAATTTGTGCTTAAGCGTATAACCCGAACGGGTAGTAAGACTCGGTGCTAAATAATAATAATAAAAACAGTAAAAAACTTAATGCTCATTGTCAGTTGCCACCACTCCTACGCTGGATAGACGTTTGAAAACAGCTTTAAAATGCATATTTACATTTTATCTGAGAATCGTTTCTTAACTCTAAAAGGAATAAAAACATTTCTCCAAAATACAATGGGTCAAGATAAGCTCACTAGCTATCCTTTCTATAGAAAACGAATTATGTAGTTAAATTAAAGACTTCAACCATCAATTCATAGTACAAAATAGTATTAATTACAATTTAGATTTTGTGAACACCCCAGTTTTTATATCGCGAGCCGCCACTGCCATAATAATTATAATATATAATTTGCTTGAGGGACGCCATTTTTGCTACATTATGCAAATTGGGTCGCGAATCATAAAAGGTTGAACCACATTCATGGGCGCCCATAAATGGGCGATAAGTCCCGGGGCTCGAGCCCCCTTATCACTCTGCAATATTCACTTTATTTTTGCTAATTTTTATGAAAAAAACTAATAGTGTATTTGCTGCAATTTGCTATATTAACAACTTTGAATCTTAAATATCCGATTCAACAGAGATAAAAATGTTAAAACGTAGATGTCCTCCCACTCTCTCCTCAACAGCTTTCTTTTCATGTTTTTTGTTCAATACACTTATGAACAATATAGTGTTTTTTTATTTTCATTGGGTTCAACTACAAATGAATTTTATTTGTTGATAATTATTCCATAAACTTTTTTGTCTCGAAAATTGGCTCATGGAACCCATATTATTAACTCAAAATCATGTTTAGATGCTCTAAACTTCCCTCCTACACATGGGCGTAGGGAGGAAGGTTTAGGGAGTTCAACTCTCCCACCCCGAAATTTTCCCAAGTTTTTAATATGAAGCTTAAAGATGGCCTTGAATAAAACTTCATATAACTTAAAGAGGCATTCACTTTTCATAACTTTTCCATATAAGGACCACTCCAAATACCTTCTAAAGGCATTTATAATTTTCATAAACCTCCAGGCGAATATCACTTTAAATGGCTTCTAGAGGGATCCGATTAAATATTATGTGTCCATAGGGGGCCACTTAAATTAGCTTTTACATGCATTTAGTATTTATTTTTTTAATCCAAGCAAGGACCAATCCAATTAGCTTCTAAAATAATTCAATTTTCAAAAATTTTTTGAGGGAAGACCACTTTCAATGAGTCCTTATGACATCTAGTTTAAAAAAAAATCCAGGTGAGGACCATTCCATAGATCTTCTAAGAACCTACAATTTTAAAAATTTGTTGGGGGAAGACTACTTCAGATGGTACATAATTTAAAAAAAAATCAGATGAGGAACACACTAAATAGCTTCGAGGGGTCCAAATTTAAGAAAAATTCTGTATAGGAGCCACTTCAAATAAATTATAGGGATCTAATTTATAAATATATATAAGTGAGCACTTCTAAAATAGCTTTTGGAGGCATTCAATTTTCAAATTTGCCGAAGGAGATTCCACTAAATAGCCTTTAAACATATCCAAATTTCAAAAAATTTAATAGGTAGGCTCTGCAGATGGAGCTCCAATCCGACCACTATTTGAAAAACCCATATGGGTGCCCTTGACTACAATATAGTGACTAATAATGTATTTATAGTTGGAAATATAAGCGTATTATAATTTTATGTTTACAATTTTTTTATTGCAATTTAAGTTACAATTTAAGTTTACAATACAATATTTTACAATCTTAATATCAATGTTACAAAGTAGTTATTTATAAGTTAACAATCAAAATATCTGCTATCCTTGAACTGAGCTCTAGGTGGAGATCTTACAAATTTAACTTAACAATTTGATTTAATGGCGGATGGTGATAGCACATTGAAATATATACAATACAAGCCTGTTGGGTATTTTAGGACATTTTACTGTATAAGAGGCTAATAAGGAAAAAGTAAATGTGCATTTATTATATTTTCAGACCGTAATATATTAAATAATTCAATAATGTTAGTGAACAATTTTATAGGAATTATTGGTTTGTTTGTAGCATATTGCTGTTTAAAAAAAATTAAGTTGTATATATACATACATTTAGAAAACAAAGTGGATTTTGATATTTATTGTGTCATTTAATTTATTTTGATATTTTGTTCTTGAAAGATATTGATGGTATTTATAGTAAGTATAGAAAATATTAATTAGAGACCAGAGTCTCCCATGTAGCTATTGATTTAATTAAGAAAGATTTAAGTTTCTTTTTAAAAATATGTAGATTTTTGATGTTTTTGAGTGGTTTTGGGAGGTGGATGTAGGTACATTTGGTAGCCATGAAATGAGAGCGTGTATTTTTCCGTACTCTGTTCTAATTGAATCTGGCGAGCAGGCACGTGATAAAATCATCCACAGAGGTCATAGAGGTACCACACCCCAGCGGGAAATAAAATTATCTACGTCTACTGCCTTCTATAGTGAAGATTTTGCTCGTAAAGTTAACAAACCTCATCATAGACGCTCAAATATTTTTGAAAATGGCGGAAAAACATAAACAACCACCTTTTGTATTGTTTCTGGGATCACTCACCTTCTCCAGAGCCCAGTGATCTTTGACTTGTTGTGATTTGCTGTTTGGATTTTTTTTGGATAAATATCTTCCCATATCTTGTCTATGCAGAGTCAATTTTGCTTTTTTTTCTTTAAATCTCTTGCTTTGGCTAGAAGATTCCTACTGTAGGCTGTCAGATGGTATAAATAGTTAATGAAAACGTGTTTGTTTTCTCCAGTAATGTTCAGTTCATTTGTGTGCACTGTACGTTTGTCCTTCCGGTTTTTCATAAGTTCATATTTCTTTTCTCGACGCATAAATCTAGCCACAATAAAAGGTTCGAAGTTGGTATTGTTTGGCTTGCGAAGACGATGACAACCGTCTAAGTCCTCATTTAGCAGGGCACAACCGACCAGCTGACCAATTCGTTGAACTATTTCCAGGCAGTTTTCATTTTCAATGTCATGGTTCTTGCTGCTACTCAATGAGAGCCTCAAACACATAGTTCACATCGTCATCGTCGTGGTTACTAATTGGGCGTTTTCGAGTTTGAGTTCATCAACTTCTTATTTTGATGGAGCTTAGTTCCTCCAATTGTTTAACTATATCCTCCTGTTTTTGTTGGGTCACTTCCAGGGTACGTCTAAGTTCTTCATTTTCTTTACGCATCTTTTTTATTTCTTCCGTAAGTTCCTTTAACTGAGATAGAATTGGATCCATTGACGGAGACACGGATAATTGGAGGCATAACTTAACTTTCGCCATTGATAGCATGCTTGGAGTGGGGAGTAGAGCACGTGCTAAAAAACCACTCGATATCTGAGCTTTTCCCACTAAGAAATTTATATTTAGCACAAGAAATACCTACACATTCTATGTGAAACCATTCTTCACAATTTCCGGCGCACTTCACAGGCTTTTGACCACTCTTTACGTCTTCCTTACATCCATAACAACATAACAAAGAACAACTATCTCACTGACCGCCATTTTTATTCACATACTAATTCACATACTAATACGACAATAAATCATAATAATCTCATAAGCTAAAAAAAATTAAATTAAAGACAGCTGATGTATGATTTCAGTAAATTAAACTCAAATGTTAGAAAAATACACGTGACAAAGTAGTTAGATGTTTTCCCACTCACAATTCAGTGATTAGTCGTGGGGTTTAGCTATTATTAACTTATTGTCTTCTTCATTAATTTACTGGTCAAAGCGGTATTTTATTCACGTTCAAATTTATTTATTTTAAATGATATTTTCGAAGCCACAACAATAAATGAAAATATTTGGAATAAAATGACAATAAACTGACAACAATGAATAAATCAACATGTCGCTTAGCGAATTTTCCTGTTTAATTTTAAACTGGTATCGATGTTTACAATCGATGGAGAACTGTCATTGTTGGTTCTGATGACTTATGACTGTTTGAGACCAGCGGTCAATATGAAATCTCCAGTTTAGTAACAGTCTTATTGACCATGGTATAAAAATATTAATTTGCTAACTAATACAAAATTAAATCAAATCTCCATACATCAACACCTTTAGAAATTTAGAAAACATTCTTGTAATAATTGAGTATAAACACACAATTATCATATTTTATTCTATTCTTCTGATTTTCATATGGGTTTCAAGCCTTTTGGCCTGATATCTTGTAATCATATAAATAAATTAAAATTTTTCATTGGACGACCCTAAGATATTTTAAACTACCTCTGAGTATTATTATGGGGTCCTATTCCTATTTATTCTATTAATGCATTTCTTCCTGTTATCATAGGTCATTTTTTCATCAGAAAAATTCAGTCAGGCCCTTCATTAGTAATAATAGCGCGCAGACTCTTACTTCCACCTAGGATCAAACATTAGAAACGTTCAGCGAGAAAGATGGTAAAATATGAAGCATATACTGCTATCTAGGAGCTGGATATAAAACTTGAGCGTGTTGAAAATATCTTTACAATACCTCCCTCTCTCTCTCCCATTAATTTTCTGCATGCTAGTTACCAACCTAAATGTCTTTAATTATAGATTTTCTCTTTTGAAGATTTTTTTGTTTAACTTACTCAACCATTTGAATTAATAAAATTACGTGATTGATTTGTTGGTTATAAAATATTTTCAATTCAATTCCCGTATTTTATAAAATAAGATTTTGTTTGACTTTCAAGCCTGTCGAGTTTAAAATTGTTTTTCCATTTTAGTCCGGTTTTTATATTGATTGGTTTTGTTATGATTTTGAATGCGCGCGATTGGCCATGGCACATCAAGTCTATTTGGTGATTCGTCGTCGTCTGCTGCTCAAACTTCCGACCCGAGCTATATGTTGGTGCAAAATTGTCAGTTTAGAATTGTGCGTAGACCTCTATTTTAAATATATATATGTAATAAAGTAATTTTTTTTAGTACGCCTACGTTATTGCTTCAATTTCCTTTCACACGGATTAAAGATGAGGCGTATTTGACGTAGAGGCAAGTGATTGACATGCACGTGTCTGAAGATTATTTAAGTGAGGGAGTAAGTAGACCTATTTATTATTTTAACTACTAAGGTTTCCTTTGTTGGTCTAAGGGTGATTGCTTACAATGGAATAGTTTTTTTTTGTGTGTTCAGAATTAAATCAGATCTAAGTTGAAGATTTTGTAACTATTTTTGTTTTATTTTGTCTTTGCTGTAATAGCTTATACTAATTTAAGCGATGCAGAAAATATGGGAGGAATTAATTGCACTATTGCAGAAATTGCCAATTAAGCTACATTTCATCACATCCCATTTGCATAGTCTGATATCTTGGTGGGCCTTTCTTATAAAGTTGTAGGCTACACTTGATAGAACTGAAAAAAAAAACTTATTTGGTTCACGGTGTATTAATTAAATATAAATAAACTACTAGAACATCTTTAGAAAAACACTTCAGTTTCACATTAAAGATTGGTATTATACACATTAGAATGACAATTATTAATTTGTTAAAGCATTTTTGGGTGAAAGGACAGGCAGTATGGTATAACTAAACTAAGGCCTTTTCTTTGCAAAATTACTATAATTACACACATTAGCCTATTTCATTGTTATTATTTCCCACTCAAGTAGATGGCAAATTGAATAATAGTAAGACTTATCAATAAAGTCTAGAATATTTATAAGGCCCATACAATTAAAATAAAACTTACTACAATCACAAGTGAAATGTAAAATGTTAAGATTGATTAGCTTTAGGTTTTCTTACTTCCATTTCTAATTTTGGGTCATAACAGGTTCGGGTGGATGATGTTATCAAAACTTATGGAAATTAAATTGTTTAAGTTTATTTGATAAATATTATTTGTAAATTTTAAATTTATCCTACTAAAGCATGAAAGGTCAGGCCACGATCACTTGCGTAAGAACTATAATTATATGAATTATCCAAGGTTTGAAAGTTAGGTTTGTATCCAAAAAATTCTTTTAAATATTAATTTGGCTGTTTAAATATATTTATAACACATTTACCTTGGGTGTGGCTCTTTGAATAGGTTCATTTGCAAATTACTTATATATTTACTTCATGTCAAATCAATAGGCCTACTTGCGTATAACCTGAATGGGTAGTAAGACATGGTGCTAGTAAAAATAATAACAATAATAATCGTAATAATAAGGCCTACTTGATATCCAAGATTTTTTAAACAAGACAAAGAGGTAAATGCGCTTCATTTGCATGAGTTGGGTTTGTTACGGGAGAGGTAAAATGTGGTTGCTCTAGATGATTACAGGGCTGCAGAATATGTTCAGGAAACCAATATTTCCCCAGGACAAATTAGTTAGGAAAAATTCAAGTCCAAACATTCTTTTAATCATACATCATTAATGATGGCCTACTTACCTTATACAAAATTTAGTTGTCTCCAAAAAATTGCCTTCATATTTCCTTATGAAGTTTGTTAATTTGACGTCTTCAAGCGAGAACTCGAAGAAAACTTGTTACCTATTGTCATTTTTTACCAAGTAAAATAAATGATAAGTTAAGAATATTTTGTATAGAAAAAAAGTGCCTAAAATGTACAATTGCCTAATTTTGTCCCAACGTTCAGTTTTCCAGAGTAGGTTGTGAATTTTTTGTATTCATAATGTGGTTTTAAAGTAAAAATTTAAAACATTATCTAACTCAAACAGAACCCCAAATCTTTGTATTGGTTAAATAACATGGCCCACTGAAGGAGGTTGTCTACTTTTAGAACTCAACTTTCTCCCCTTTTCTCAGTGTCCCGATTATCTAACCTTTGGTTATCCGACATAATGAAAGTTGCATCATTTAATTGATTTAAAATACATTGTTCTCTTTTTTACATGAATAATATAATAGTTCTGTAATGTATTGCATTATTTATACTGTAGAATAATTATGAATAAACTTTATTTCATAACTATTATGCTTGTCCATTTAATTTGGATCTGTTCTGCTCCCGATCTCATCTCCATAGTCCCTTTATTCACCCCCATATCTGAATTATCCGACATTTCGGTTACCCTACCACCTGTCAGTCCCGTTTAGGTAGGATAGTCAGGACTCTAATGTATTCTGAACAGTTTAACGTCTCAAGGGTGAAAACTAAAATTGAATACGTTACTAAAAAAAAATTTAGCTTCAAACATCTTTCGGGTGTAATAAGTAGGCCTAGTTAATAGGATCAGCCACATATTTGTACATAAAAGTTCTACGTACCGTAGTTAATCATGGAAGGATAAATAAAGGAAAACCAAGGATAAAATACATGATTCAGCAGAATATGTTGGCTAGAACAATTTATTATAAAGATGTAAAATACTTTCCTCTGGACAGGCAATAATCAGAAAGCTGCAGAAAACTAATCTGAATGTTGATGACAAAATATGATGTAATAAGTATATATCCTAATTTTAGTAGGAAGCCATTCTGCAAGGCCTTATTTCGTACTAGAATCATACATGCTGTATACTAGTATTTTGGTAGACTAAAAGCGTTCAGAACAGGCTTCCTCGAAAATCAGGCTTTAGTAGGCTATCCATTGACACAGCCATGAATGAACGATCGTGGGAAAGGTAAAGTATGGCATTTGTCCCTGCACCCCTGCTTTCAACCAAATAATTTTAATTTGTATTACCAAGTACAACTATAATACTAACCTATATTTAATATGTGTTGAATGGTTAGGCACCATTTTAACATAAAGCTCAACTAAGAGCTGTTAGGTATTTAAACGTTATCACACATATTCAAAGTGCCCCAAGAATCCCGTTTAAAAAAAAAACCTCCATGGTGTTGGTCCGCAAATGAGTCATACCGATCTAGCGGTTGCCGTCTGTTGGTGAAGATGTGCCAACTTCTTTATATAGAGGGTGTCATGTGGTCAGCATAACAAACTCTCTGATTGTTAATATCAGTTTTCTAGACCAGAGCCGTTACTTTTTCATTCAAGTAGATAATTTGTCATTCAAGTAGCTCCTCATTGGTCCTCACGAGGCTGAGTTGACCCTGTTACGACCCCGGGATGATAACGTATCATGTGAAGTTGGTTTTTATAAAGTCCGCCAAGTGGTAAATTAATACTTGGCATGTGAATACTTACATGGAAGTATATTAGGTACAAATCCTAGCTGCATTATAAGCCACTAATAATAGCATGTAGAGATAAGATCATAAATGTGCTGTTCTGAGTTCATTTAGGCCTATGTTCTTATCTGTGTAGTTGGTAATAAATTATTTCTAGTGAAGGGCATTTAATGCACCTTTTTTACCTACTGACTATGTCAGCTCATGACCCACAAAGTAATTTAACTTTATAACAAAATCACCATGGCTCAATCCTGTGGCTGTCAATCTCACTTATATGAGTGTTAAAGAGGATAAAATCACAGATTAAACTGAGGATTATTATTATTAATTCCCATGTATCACAAACTGATACATGATAGCTATCCACAGGATGAGTCCTGATAGCTGAATCAATTTCAATTAAGTGAAAAATGAAAACCTAGACACGAGAATCAAACACAGGATTTTTGGCTTTACACGCCAATGCTCTATCACTGTGCATCCTGGTTCGTAGATATCTTGGACCATTTTTCACTAGTTGGTGATGTATTGGGTCTAAGTGTGGTAACTTAAGGTGAAAGTATCGGCCACTCAGAGCTATGTACAATTACAATACAATAACTTGTAACTAACTGGTTAAAGGTCCAGGGTTCGATTCCCATGTCCAGCTTGTCACTTTTAACTCACCGTGTTTGAATTTGATTCAGGTATCAAGACTGATCCAGTGGATAACTATCACATATCAGTTTGCGATACATTTGAATTAATAATACTAAGTATATGACAGAATATCTTTGGTTACAAGTCACTGTGGACTGTGATCGTATATAGCTCTTAGGGGTAGATACATTCAGCAGAGACTAAAGACACCAACAAAAAGTGAAAATCGGCCCTGAATATGAGACAAACCAGGATATATCAGGGGTAGAGTATTAGCACATAAAGCCAAGAGTCCCAGATTCTATTCTCGATCAGGTTTACGTTTTCATTTTTCACTTAATTGGATTCTTAGTTCTTTAGATAACCCACATACTGAGATACGAGGTCAGTCTCCTAACATAATTTTTGTGTAACCCTAATTCCTACACTAGTTTAGTAAGAGTGTAAAAGTTAGAATTTTTTATTTTAGTTTTTAAAATAAAACCACAATATGATTTTATGTTTTTAATGAAAATAAATAAATTAAATTTTGATATTTAGGCCTATTTGACAACACTTTATTTTTTACACATCATTTCAACTAACAAGTGATTTTTTTAAAATTCTGAATCTGTACACCAAAGAGAAGTTGACTTTTAAATGAGGTCAATCCTTTAGACGTCCTTGGCCTAAAGAACTAGCCTATTCTAGCAGATACATCTTTCATATTGAGAGTCATCAGAATCACTTCCCAACATGTTACATTTTGTGTCATTTCTTCAAGGCTGCAAGCAATATTCTTATAGATGTATAGGCAATATGAAAATTTTAATTCCACTTAAGTAATGATGTCTTGTAATACGTTATTAAATAGACCTATATTTTTTCATCTTTGTAAAACTCCCTCTTTAAAATTACATTTACCTGCATATTTAGGCATGCATAATAAAGGCCTCTTTTAATTTTCTAGTGTTAGAGGGGTCAGGATTTGAATCCCAACGGGGTGTACTGACAATGATATATTATTTCCTCTAAATTATAGCATCCTCATATTCCTACACTATTAGTGTAATCTAAATGCACTTAGTCCGGAAAGGTATTGACAAATAATGAAAAAAATAATTAGTAGTTTACCCAAGCAATTTGAATAACATATATTTCACTCTAATTATACATTAAAAATGGCTTAAATATGAGTTTATAAGATACTCACTTATAAAGACAGCAACTAAACATGTACCTACGTACAATTTGGATCAGCTGAGAGAATGTTTACGAGTTGAGCTTTACAGAAAGGCTCTTGAAAGGAGAGACTGACTTTTTTTTTTTTAAAACTCGTTTTGGTCAAAACTTCACCTTATGTTAATTGAGAGTAATTCTTTGTTAAGTCTTGATTAAATGCAGTCTTATTCAATGATAACTTCACTTTTTTCAAGTAATTATAAAAAAAAGAACTAAACTGTCTTTGTAGTAGCCTAGGTCTATTACAATTTTAATATTTATATAATTTTAAATTGACAACACATCTGTCTTGGTACATCACTTATTTGCTACTGTAGAAGGACCTTATGAACTCGGAAACTAAACTCATTAATTTCTGATAAGTCTTGGACATGTATAAACTTGTCTAAGTCTGTGCTCAAGATATATTCAACATTGTAAAGATAGTTACACAGATCCTTAAAGAGTGTGAGAGACTTATGATACTTTCTTTTGTGTGTCTGTGGTGTGCGCACATGTGCTAGCTTCACTTTAGGTGTGACTCAAAAATAATTAATGATTTAACTTTTAACAGTATATTTTATACTTTATTTAATCATATATATATATATATATATTTATATTTATTGTATACACTTGTTTAGTTGCAATCATCATTTAATTGTCAATTTTGGTCATGTGTAATAGAAGGCAGAAGCCTTAACTTTGCCATTAAAGCCATTTTATCATTTTATTTAGTTTAAAAATTGATAACATACTTATATGACTAGTTAGTAGGCTATAATTCAGTTTTCATAGGAATAATCTTATATGGACTCGCCTTGGTGGCGTGGTTAGCTAACGTGTTAGTTTCGTGTTGATCTTGACAGCCCAGGACGGGGAGATTAAGGTGGTGTTTTTCCTAAATGATTTTCACTCTCCCTCCACACAAATGCCCAATAGCGTAATTAGTATTTAAGGGTGCAAACTGAACAGGTACTAAGACGCGGTGCTAAGTAAATAAAATAAAAATAAGAATCTTATCTCACAGCTAGTAACTTTATTAGATCTACTTTAAGGGTTTGGCCAGACTGACAAGCGTGCGAGCGAGCGATTAGCAGATAGCTCTTGATAGTTGTTGATGAGGAGGCAAAGGTTTGTATCTTGGCTCAGTGAGCTGAGGGTGGTTTTTGACAAGTGATTTATTGTTATGGTTTTCCCATCCTCTCTCCACACTAAGGGTGATTCTTATTTATAAAGGCCTACTTTGATTATAATATTAAAGTAATATCAGTTATATATATATATATGTTAAGCATGGTATGTATGTATAGTAGGTATGGTTGGTTTATGATCTTACCAATTAAATTAGGCTGTTAAAAGCAAGTGTACTAAACCTATTGAATAAAAATGTCAAAATGAGAAGATTTTCTCGCACTCAATGAACCAACATACAATAATATTGCCTAGCGCCTGTAAACTAGACTGTACCACGTTGAGCATGCATGCTTGAAAAATAGAACCAGTTCTATCTTTCAAGCGCACACATGCTCGGTCACTCCAGTCTGGCCACCTCTCATTACAACCAATGTGTTCTATTTTATTTTTTAGTCACTCGCTCAGTCTGGTCATACCCTATGGGTTTCTACCTAGGTATACTGTAATAAAACCCTACCATAGTTTGTTAATCTTAATTTACCTGTATTGGGGAAGCCCAAATGTATTTAGATTAATTTGTAGGATTAAATTAAGTGGAATTTGTAAAAAAAAAATTTTTTTTCACTGCACCTACTACTCTTCAGGATATACCAATAGAATAGGGAAGAGGAAGTTATAATTTAGATGAAATTCATTCCCAATTGTGTTAAGGTAGAGTGGGAAAACATTGAGGGAAAATCACCCTATGTACATTTGACAAGGATGTGAACCTCAATCTATATTGATATTTAAAAAAACAAACAAAAAAGCACTAACTTGATTTTATCTTATCATTAAGTAGATAAATAGTAATGATCGATTAAACTAATCACAACTTATACAACCATCTTATATTATTCTTAATCTACAAAATATCAGAAAGGTTGTATTTTATCATTATTTGCTATTCTTTAAGCTCTGTTATGATTTAGGAGTCCTTCTAAATGAAATAGCAAGATATAAATGCATGTGTTTTTAAAGTCTACTTATGAACTTAGTCTTGAGCATCAATAGGAACTCGAAAGTTCATTGCCACACTTACAATATAATACCACCTACCACTATCTTGAACTAATTCTACCCAGTCCACCTGATTACATCATATCTCTTTCAGGTCCATTCTAATGTTATCCACCCATTAGCATTTAAATTTTCCCAATGGTCTCTTCCCACTGGGTGTGCCAGTCATGCCAGTCATGACCCTGAACACGGTTCTAGATTCTCCCATTTGCTCGGCATGTCCTGCCCACTGTAATCTAATAAACTTACATATCCTAACTATGTATTGTGAAATGCACAGGGTATATAACTCATCTTTATGCAATCTCCTCCACTTCCCAGTATCCTCATAGCGTTTTGGGCCAAATATATTGTCGAAGGGGAACTGTGCATTGAAACATTTTTGAATAAAACAGTGAAACTGACTCTAATTGTGTTTTGATTAGAAACATATTTTTATAATTATCTTATTTTTTTAAATTACCTTTAAAAGTTGTTTTAACTGATGTCTCAAATTTTTCAAACCTATTAACTGCAAGTATTTTTTTAAATATGTGATGTAATAATTTGTTATAGATGAACAAGTAAATATTTCACTAAGGTTGACTGAATAGGCTACTTTATAAACTATTAAATATTTACTACTACACATAAAAATACATTTTAAATAGCAGCTTGTTTTTATTTATTTACTTTTTATTGTATTGTGCTAACTGACCCAGACTATAGGTTGGAAACAGTAATGAATGTAAAAAATCTTATTGTGCTAATGTTTTAAATGTATCTAAAATTAATTGATGATTATTTATCAACCATTAGATAGTTGATTTTTGCCTTTAGGAAGTCAGGTTTTTAAAATAGCTTGATGCACACATCTCATGGTGTTGACAGTTTTCAAACATCACTTCGCATAACACATGTTTGCACTGATATACCCTATCTGATATGCTAAAACTAAAGGTAATTGTAGAAAATGATGATCCCTCACCTCCATCTTCATTTATAGGACTCTACTTCCAAATAAGAGTATATGTTTCATTAAGGTCACAGGTCCCGGAAAGATAAGGAAGCCTAGTATTCTCGCCAAGTTAATCTAATTTTCTTTGCTGGCGAAGTTTTCAATTGGCATTTGAATCTTAACCCTGGAAAGACTTACTCTAAAGTGAGTTCTTGAAAGCCAAAGCAGATATATATCAGTGTCTTAGGAGGGGACGGTTTTATTGGAGGGGGTCATTTTATCATATTTACTCATTTGAAACTCAATTCGGCCAATTACCAATTTATAACATACAAGATTCTCCATAAGCACCTTTTTTTCGAACACCCTAATTTGTTTTTCAAAGAGACCATGTTCCCCACCCATAGTAAACAACCAATAAAATGAGTAGGTCCTAATATTGATTTCTGTTAGCTAGATATATAGCTTTTTAATAGAATCCTCAGCCATGACATGCAATAAAATCCACAGAAGGCTTCTTTTAACATAATAAAAATAAATCAGTGCTTCTCAAATATTTACAATAACAAACTTTTGTGAGCCACCTGGTTTTAATAAAAAGGGTCAGGAGATTTTTTAATCTAATTTTTTTTACTACTTTAAAAAATGATTGAATATAGTTTTACAAAAAAAACAGTTTTTTTTTCATAATAAGGTGTGTGTGAGGGGTGAACTTGTTTCTGGTTTATTTTGATGTAATTGACGTCCACATTGATAGGAGTTATTCTCAGGCACATTGAACTCGACAATTTCAGTTTGTTTCAAAATTAGGGTTTTAATGGACTGCCATAACTGAACATCCAATTACAGAGATGTATGGAGTAAAAGGGAGAAATTACCTTGATAGCTTCAGTAGAAAAAGTGTGATATATATGCTTATAAACAAACAGACATAACTCATTTTTTTCTTTGTCATCCCTTTTTTTTTTTTGACCATATATATTCCTAAGCACCTTGTTTTCGAACAACCTGAATAACAACTGGTAAAACTATTGTTTTGTATTCGCTATTCTGAGTTTTACATTCCTTGACACCAGGAGAGCTGTAAACAACTTAATGACTGAGTAATAGTATAAGTTTCCCAACTGTATTCTTTTTCCTTATTTCACAAATATGTTTACAAATTTATAGATTTTTACTTGTTTCATAAAAAAAATATAATGTTGTGCATTCTGCTGGAAAATTTTATATCTGTCCACAAACTACCACACAACAACAGCATCAGCTGGTACGCAAAGTCGAATGTTGGAATCATCTAGTCTGGCTTACCAATGACATAAAGGTTGGGGTTGGAATCCCTACAAAGTGTAGGCTACTGAGGTATTTCTTCCTAAATAAATCTCCACTCTCTTTCCCTGTGCAAATGTGGGTACATTACATCTAGAATCTACCTTTATCATCCATATCCTAATGGTGTTATTAAAATGTTTATAACCCGAATGGGTTGTTAGACACAGTGGGAAACCGACAAAATTTAGTGAAATACAAAATAAGGAAAGGCATGAGATTCAACTTTAAAAATAGGATTGGAAAAAAAAATCTCTTTTAAACATACATTTTTGAACATAGATAGATTGGTCCATATTGACCTCTCTCAAGCCATGAACATTTTTATTGAATTCCCTTTATACTTACATTTTTCCTGTGTCCTTGGTTCAAGATGAGAATGCTCAGATGGGCAGAGAGACGAGTAGCACTAAAAAGAAGTCTAACACTATTTTTATAATCAAATCCTTGTCTGGCCAAGCACTGTTTATAACATAACATAACATATAGGTAACCTAACTTAAACTTAGTTTAAACTTGTAAAAACTTGACACAATATTGGTTATAAAACACTCAAAAAACCTCTAAAGTAAAAATAAACATTTCTCATACCATTAAAGTTAAGTTAATTTAATACAAATTTAAACCACTATATAATCAACTTTGGGAAATAAACAAATTACCATCAAAAACTGTAAATAATTAAATAACTGTAGAAGATAGGGCTTTAAAAATATAGTCCCATGACATATATGGTGACTATATATACATTTCCACCTGGCGAGTTACTTCCTAACATTGATTGCCTTTTGGAGGATAAACTCTAGTAGGATTCTGTTATGAAGAAACTATAAAACATATTTTGTTTGTGGTTAAAATTGTCATTTATTATTAGTACCAACCATAGGCCTGTTGATATTAGATTTCAAAAATGACAATACATGACTTAATAAAAATGTATACGTAGCTATTAAAATTAATTTGATAACTTTTATAACGGTCAAAAAATTACTTTCCAATCTAGATCGGACTTAGCTAACCACGTTTAGTCATACAAGGTAACTTTTTATTTACTCAAACATAAAAGTTTGTTTTACTTTGATGCTTCTGGAGTCTAGTAAATATTGGTCACACATGATAAATAAACCTTTTCATTGTAACCCTATGTTTTGTTAAAATAATTTCACTGTCCACAGTCCAACCAGTCTAGTCTTGCTGATCACAATTCAGAACCAATCCTATAGTTTATCTTGGGAATGTTATAAATATCAGCGAGTCGAACCAGAACTGATAACCAAAACTAGGCCTAACAGTAATTAAAAAAAAAGAACCCAAACTGGAATTGATGCAAATTTAAGTTCATAAAGGTTCTTAAAGGTTCTAAATTCTTATACTTCTTTTTTAAAAATTGCATTTATGCCCTTCTGACTCTTCAACTTAATTCTACTTTGAAATATCACTATTGTCTTCTCTGGACTTTTGGTCAAGTTAGGATTTATTTTTTAAGTGTCTGCTAAGTGTCAATGAGCACTTAGCAGCAGTAAGCACTATTAAGGAATGATTATTGTCACATTGTCTAGGGTTTTATCATTTTACTCCCTAAGTTAAAAATGTATGAAACTTTATTTAGTTCTAAGTGACACCCGTATTCAAAAGAGAGGGAGGAGGAGTAACTGAGAAATGAAAGCTACCCCACTTGTACAATCAGTCTAAGTTAAATATGAATAAATAACATATTAAGTGCTTTCCTCATTTATGTGGAGGTTGATTGACCAGTTTACAGGGATGAGTAAAAGCAGGGTGAAGGTTCGCGAATTGTAAATCTTTTCACTCTCTGCCTTCAAATATCAAGTTGGAATAAGTCTGGAGAATGTCTTCATTGGGTGTAGTGATAAAGTATTTTTTGTTTGATTAATACCCAATTGTTTAAATAATTTTATCTATGGTGTGAAATTAATATTACCCAGGGTAGAATTTCCATCAATTTGCACATTAGAAAGGTTATTGAGGTAAAGTAAATATAAATATAATATATTGTAATCTTGTAAAATAATTTACTTCTTCTTAGTTCAAATTAAGCACTTATAGAAAGTACTAACATATCAAATTAAAAATGTTAGAATTTAAATGAAGAATTTTGCCATAACAATATTTTAATAGCCTATTAGTTAAGTTTTAAATATTGTTTTCATAAACATAGGCTGAGAGAGAAATTTTATCATTTAAAATAAATCAACCAAAATCATATTCACAATTTCCTTATCTCTAAGAGATAAGTATTTATTTAGTTTGCCTGCATCAAACTAACAGATAATTCATTTTGTGAGTTTTTTCAATTAGAAATAGGATTAGACAAAAAAAAAGTTTTTAATTATTAATTTGAAAATGAGAAGGAACTATTTTGATTATTATTTTGAGATGTGGAAGATAAAAATGTATAAAATAAGCTGCTTTTCAAATGATAAATAATTTGTGCAATTATTTTGCTTATACTTTTAATTTTTTAAATAAGTAACCTATATTTTGTTGTAAACTATTTTTTTTAATATATTTTTTAATTTTCTTATTTTATAATGGTAGTATAACTGTACATTACAAAAATTAAAATAGCTGGAACCAGAACCAGTACCTAATTAAGAACCAAACATAACTAGAACTTTTATATTTCTCTAACTGAAATGAAACATTAAAATGTTTATTGAAAGAACCAGAACTGGTAAATATTTTGGTTCTACTCCCTTATATATATAACTGTGATAACAGGAAGAACATCATTCTATTGGTCTATTTGTGCAATCTGAATGTTGATGAGAGTACACATGCACATGTTTGTAATAGCAGAAAATGCTACATGAACCACATACACATGTGACATTTGACGGAACTGGAAACTTGATAGGAGAATAAAAAGTCCCATTTCCTCTCAACTTATCTCATTTGGTTGTGCGAGTTTTAAAAGTTGAGCTCTTCAGCCAAACCTGGATTCTAACCACACACACAAACATACTCACACATACACTTGAGCTAATCTAAAAATAGGCCCTGGTGTAGTAGTTCTTTCCTTTGATGCACATCAACAGATTTTTTGTGTGTATGACTTTTGCACAGACAGCTATTAGGCCTAATAATGTAAGCTGTATAGCCTAGACATTAGAATGAGTTAAAGAGGACCCTAGTTCAATTCTAGCTGCTGGTATCTAAAATAATTTACATTGTGTTTGGCATTGGGTGCATTTGTGGGTGGTTGATAGGTATTTTGTTCATAAATGTTATATTAAAGTCCATATTACTCATTAAATTAGATTAATTCCACCTAAGATATCGTCATAGGGCTCTGATATTAACAAATGTTCTTTGTTAAATGATTCACCCAAGTTTCCGACTTTAATTTTCATTCGACTGTGGGACATTTGAGCCTATTATATTTAGTTAGGTAAAATTGTGTTGTGTTTGAAAGCTATAATGCTGCTAATACTATTTAATGTATTTCTAAGATTTAATTTTAGAGTATACATTGACAGCTTTGTTTGCTACTCTAAACGTTTAGGTAGAGCAAAATAATTTTAGAATTATCACTAAAAGTATAAAAGTATGCCTGCTTTTCACTTTCTGTTTAAATCAATTAGCTCTATCTCTCTAGCCCTAAGGAATTTGAAAGTTCATAGTCACCAGAATGTTAGCAATATTATTTAGTATTTGTATGGGGTGACGAAAACTGCTGCCATTACCATGTAATGTTGTAGTCATGTTGTATGACCATCCTCATAACAATAGGCCTAGGCACTGCGTGCTGCCGTCCTCTTTGCGACGTTTTTGTTGCAGTGACCAAGTATGACCATGGTTGTAGATATAAGGCAGTCGTTCCCAACCAGGGTGCTGCGAGCCCCTGACCAGGGTTTCGCAAGAATTTGCAAAAGCTTGCTTTTTATTGGTTTGTTATAATTTTTGGGCATTGTGGGAATATGTTAAGAGGACTCTTATATCTGAAAAAGATTAAGAGAACAGTGCCTCTAATAATGGTAAAAGTGAGGTTAGTAAGAATTTTGAAAAGCCAAGTTCATGAACCAAAGGATATTAGTTAGTAAATATAAATAGGGATTAAATACTCTTAGAATATTTTTTCAAATGTGTAAGTTAATTATAATTTATCAACCCTATTGGTTTACATGTCTATTTTGTAATTTACCCCATCATTACATTTATGGCGTTAGAAATTTTAAAGTTCATTGCCCCACTAACAAAAGTACGCCACTTATCCATATCTTGAGTTAGTTTTATCCATTCTACCTCATTACACCACTTCCTATCTTGAGCCAATTATATCCAGTCCACCTAATTATACCTTATCCCCACATTGAGATAATTTTATACAGTTAAACCTAATATGTGTCAGTCAGGTAGAGTTTCCTCAAGATTCTACGAAACATTTCAAGCGTCACTTCAAACAAAAAAGATTGGTAATCACTGCCTTAAGGTAATACAAATATTGCAAGTTTAGTACATTTAAAAAAAAACTCATTACCTTAGCTCCTTCATCAATGTGTCTCTTCACCAATCTTTGGGTCCTCGAACTTGAGTATTGGCATGGTCAAAAAATTATTACTGGAGAAATAATAGCCTATTTTTTTTTTCTATGGTAAATTAATGTTTAAGAAACTGGGTGCTCTGTTGGTTCTAAAGCTAAGTTTGTTTGCAAGTCATGCACTGATTAATTCATTTGGTTCAAACATTACACTTTAAATACTCCTAAAATATAAGTTTAGCAAAAATTTGAAGAAGAAAAATTAAAATATTTAGTCCATATTAATTTGACAGTTTTTAAAGCGCAAATAACAAATTATATTTTGACAGTTACGGGATTTATCTTGCTTTAATTATTCAACACATAAGTTAAAGAAACAGGGAAAACATACCATTTTCAGGACCATTATTTTTCCATAAATTATAAAAAACAAAGAACATCGTGTTTACAAACAATTTAGACAAAAATCTTGGCTATCATTAACTGTTTGATATTTGTCTTGGAGAACCTCTAAATGTCAAGGAAAACCCTTTTGTTTTTACTGTTATAGGTATCTTCATTGATCAACTGACTGTTTTCACCATAAAATCCAGGCTCTCACGACTTACTTTACGACAATGAAATATTTCTCAAAAATAATCTCATAAATATAATTTATACAAGTTTGGAGGATATATGTACAATTTTTTTTATGATTTGATGTTTCATCCAAATTTTGTAGATCAACCATTTCAAAAGTCCTACGTCCACATTGTAGTTCTTAACTTGTCTGGAATTACTTGAGTCTAATATTATGTATTCATTCTGCTTTGAGCTCTAATATTATAACACCAATCTAATATATCCGTAACTTTAGTTTTGTGTTTTCTATAAGGTCTTATCTTCTTAAGGTCTTCTATAAGGTATTATCAGAATTTTAATCTAAGTTGTTGTTAACTTAACACTGTTGTATAGTGTGAGATATTTCACACAATTGTCACTCATGTGAAATGACATCTACAGGATAAACCTCTCTTTCCCAACTTAATGATAATACAACTAATACTTTTTTTTAGCACCGCGTCTTACTAACTGTTCAGGTTATACACATATGTCCTAGTTACACTAATGGGTTAAAGATTAGGAAGGGTTAATTGAGAGTAAATGCTCCCGAATGAGTGTGGAGGGAGAGTGGAAAAACTATGAAGAAAAAAAACACCTTTATTGCACCCAACCGGGACTGAACACCAATCTCCCTGTCTTCAGCAGTCTAGTCTAACACAACAAAACTTATAAAAAATTAAATTTCCCATTATTACAGATACTATTGTTGAACAAAATTCAAACTTTACTTAAAGACTTTAATATAATATGTAGATGCATCTTCTTAAAAAAATATTAATTTGATCCTACTTTACATTTAGCTTTTAGAGCGATACATAGGCTACTTTATTTTATATTTAGTAATTTTTATAGATACCTCAAGTTATCTAACAGATTATTGCAATGACTGAGTTGAGGCATCAATGGAATTTTTTTTTGAGGTGTTGATTAGAAATTGTCTTTCCCCTGTGACGGAGGGGCTTGGGCTAGGAGATAAGGCTAACGCAGGGCAGGGGTTATAATAATTTATTATGTCTCAGACATTACAATTCCTTGATCTTGAGTTTGGGTGTCTTCTGACTTGGCTTAAGTTTATTTGTTAATTGTGTGCTGACACATAAAATATACTGGGAAGGCTACGTTAGTTGAAGCAAGTCTGAGGAATATTGAAGGATTGAATTCAATTCCTAGCCCCTCTTGGGGCATAGTATATATTTTTTACATTATGGATGTTCCTCCTCTTTCTTCTGGTTAATGCCACTGTATTTCCTTAAACTTCACCAGCTAATTATTTATTTAATTCAACCAGTTAACCACACTCATGTGCAAACAAATACGTTAGTCAGTCATACATAGTCTGTTTTACTGCTAACAAAGAGATCGAGTTTCACATCCCGGCAGAGTTTACTGAGGTTTTTTTTTACCCAAGTAATTTACCACTTACCCTTTACACAAAGTGGGATACATTTCCTCTAAACTCAACTTTTTTCAGCCTTACCTCATCAATATGTATATGTGGGTAGCCTGGATGAGTAGTAAGACATAGTGCACCTCTCATAAAAGTTTAACTAATTTAAGAGTTTGTTAATAGTGGCTTAAAATGTTTTTAATTAATCCGGTCTTGGGAATATGGGATGGGCTAGCAAATATTAACTGCTTTCATTTAATTTCAGGTAATCTCAATGGCGGAAACTGACATCTTATAGTATGTTTTCCTCAGATTCAAGACCAAAATTTTTGAAACCAGGTAAGTGGCAAGCTCACCAAGCTGACGTAGGTTTATTATTTTTTATACCATCTGCTGTCCTGTTACGTATTTATGAAATGGACCCTAATCAATACCTATCACCATTAATTCTTAAGTGTTAAGATAACAATATGATGTATAGGTCACCGATTCATGTTTCTGGGTTTCTTTATCTTTTTCATATCCATAAGGATTACTTGCATTGGTTAATTAAAGGTACGCAAAACTAATCACACCTATCACATGGAGCTGTAGCTGTATGTTAGTCACTGAAAGATTTTAGTTTTATCACAAGTGTCAGGGGAATGGCGTAGTGGTTTTATCACTTGACGAATGCCAGATTAGGGATCAGGTTTGGTGAGTAAACATGTACGTGGCTCAGAATTAGGGGGAAATAAACTAAATACTTATTAAAGTCGAAGATAGCTTTTGGAAAGTGTGTGGTAAATATTAAAAAAAAATCCATCTAATTAATCATTTAAAAATAATAAAAGATTCATATATCTAATTTGTTCTAAGAAGATGCCTCCTAAAGCTCCATTGTTCTAGATTTAGTCATGGTCTTAAGACTTTAAAGTGTTGAATTTGTAAAGTGCTCTCTATAAATCTATTTTATATTTTAAAATAGCTAAAATATTGTGCTCTAAAGCTCTGTGTATCCCAACCTCTAGTCCTTGGGCTTGCTACTTTCAGTTCACAAACAACCGATTAACTATTGTTTCATTTAAACTTAAAGAACCCATGAGGATTAAAAGGTATGAGCTACTTTTATTTTGCTCAGAATCAATAATGTTTTATTAAAATAATATTTATTAAATTTAACTTTGGTTCATTTGTAGATCAAACTAGTCTATATTCTTGGGAGAGTCATACCAACTTTATACACTCGAACTACGTGTTTGTGACATGTATTTATTTATTTGTTTAGTTGTTTGTGTGCTCATGTGTGAAAATAAACTTAACTCAAAACAAGTAATACATTTGTTGACAAGATTAAAATCTGTTATAACCAATTTACACAGGCCTCAATAACAAAAACCGCTGTACAAAAAAAATCTTCTAAACCTTAGTACACCAACAATTCCTATTTATATATTTGAGATTCTATATTTGCAAGCCTGTTATGTGGGCTTTCCCCCCCCTTTTCCCTGTACCTTGTCAGTCCTTCATATTGACAACATATTTTTAGCTGTTTGTTAATTTGAAAAGGTTGGGCATTATTCCTTTAGATGATGTTTAGTTGAATTTAACATTTAATTAAAGGTGCTATTTTATATCATTTTCATTTATCAGTCTAGTATGTTGTTAGGTAATTATTTTATAATGACTTGAATCCATGTTAACTTAAAAAAAATACATTGTTTAAAAATTGCCACAAAAATACTGTAATAAATTCAGTTTTTGTTTTCTTCTTGGCTAATTACTTGTTGAATGGGAATTTTGAGGGATGATCAATATAGTTTTTTTATTCATATGTTGTTGTCTATTTGAAATAAGCTTCTATTGTTTAATGAATTCTAAACATAATTTACTAACAAAAGTTTTCTCATGCTCAAAATATCCAAAGAAAAATGAGATCCCACCTAGTCATCATGGCATGTTTCAGTTGCAATTGCAATGCTTTTGGAGGTGTTAGGTATATATCTATTTCTGTACCTGTAAGTGAAAATAATGTTCTAGGAGGGTGCAAACTTCAAATATAATTATTATAAGAAGCTTAAATGTTAAAGATTGTTTTAATTTATAGTTTAGGTTTCCTTTGTTAAATATGTCATACTGCTGCTTGCTGAATTAGTTCAGGGTGGCAGTCTCATGTTTGGGTGAGTGGCACTACTAGCATAACATTAAAATTCCTTCCTCCACCTGGCTTGATTCTCTTTTTTGACACACCTTTGTCATGTTTGTTAGGATGGCCATTATTTAATCAATTTGAAATAGTTAAAACAACCATTGTTAACACACGGGCCTAACTTTACAGTTTAGTTTTGTTTGTCAGTGATGAGGTGGTCAGGATTTGAATTACGATCGAGTCTGATTTAAAAAAAAAATTTCTACCTATCCCTTCATTCAAATAGGGTACATTTCCTCTAAGTTTTACCTTCCTCTTTCCTACACCACTGTCTAATTAATTAGCCTGGAGGAGTAGCAAGTTTCAGGGAAAAAACTAATTAAATATCTTTGATTTTAATTTTTTGAGGGCATCAAAAGTTCAGGATGGTCTCTTGAGACAAAAACTAGGTCAGAACCTGCAAAAGATTGTAACTTCTGCCATGAGATAGTATATTTGTTACTATTATGTACGTTGCAAGACTAGCCAATGCTAAAAGGCTTTTTAGGTAACCACACTTTTATCTTTGTTGCTGATATCAATGTGACCACGTTTGGTAGAAAACAAGTTTGTATTCGCCTTAATTTTTCTTGTACTCCTCTTAGAAGAACTGGCTTTTTCCTGCAGTCTCATATATTTGTAAAAGTATTTAGAAGTGAGTACAAAACACTTAGTAGATAATTGGTTGGCAAAATTAATTTTATTACAGGTACAAAGGCAATTTTTTCGGTGGTTATAGAGAATAAATAGCCTACCATACTGAACATCAACTGTCAATAGAAGTCATTGCAGTAAACTATTATAATTATTAACTTCTCATTAGTACACACTAAATACATTTGTAATCTCTTCTTCCTATTATTAAATATATCGGTAATCTCCCTTTTACTTTTAATAGATTAACTGCAATCCTTAAATACTATAATTTTAATATTTAACTATTAAAAATTTGAAAACTTTGAATTGTAACTTTGAACCTTGTGTAATTATTTTGAGTGAATTTATTAGTGTTCTTGGCATTTCAAGGTCACTGTAAAATCATTAAATTCTAAGGATTGTGCTGAAGGGTAAGAGAGGGAGAAGAGGGTTTCAAACACCCCCTGAAAAAAATATTAATATTGTATTTATTTTTAGCACCTGGTCTTACTAGCTGTTTAGATTATATATTTGTGTACTAATTACTTTAATGTGGGATGAAGGAGGTTGAATTGAGAGGAAGTGTTCCTGTATTTGCATGGAGGGAGAGTGGGAAATCATTGAGGGGGAGGGGGACACCCTCAGTACACCTGGCCGGGATCAAACCTCAATCTACCCAGCTTTGGGAGTCCAGATTATTGCGAGTGTGACGTCTTAGACCGTGCAGCTACCTTAGGGGGTTATTGTATTTTTGTAGTCCTCATTAATATCTAGTCTAGTAGCTTCTTTAAGTTTTATTAAATTTACTACAACTTCAACCTCATTTATGTCTAAAAATACTATATTATAATGTTTCAAAAGGGATTTTAATGTTAAAACAAATTATGTCATTTCCTTTTATGTGGTTTTCACCATGAGCCACTGCGACTATGATACTTTTCAAAATAAATTTCTGTATTTGGCCCTGGAAATACTCAAATGGCCGACTAAATTTATGACAAAGCTTTTATGGTATTTAATTAAAGGGGCAAATAACTATTTACACTTATTTAAACTGACAGTAAACTATTGCTCTCAGATCCAATTAGGATTTTTTTTACCGATCTGGCACTAATTTAATTACAGTGTGTTTAAAAGGTAATAAATAAAAGTGAGGCCTATTTTAACATGAAACATGTTATTTATCTACCCTTGTATTCTAAACAAACATAATTTTATTCCTCCAATATCTTAGGAACTAGT
The DNA here is from genome assembly GCA_902155825.1 of Timema genevievae. NCBI lineage: Eukaryota > Metazoa > Arthropoda > Insecta > Phasmatodea > Timematidae > Timema > Timema genevievae. The sequence continues at coordinate 123,016 of CABFWO010001562.1, read as the reverse complement.
TAGATCTAGATAGGAATTAACTTTTTCACAGTTACAAAATTTATTAAAATAATTTCATGTATTTATACATCAACTCATGTGATTGGTAGCCCTAACATTTGACAGATAATATCATTGACTCAAAAATAACTCTAATAGTATGTTAAAATGTTATCAATGCTAACAGAAAAAAAGTTTTTTCCTGTCAGAATCGTAATATAGTATAATCTTTGAGCATTTAGCCAAGGAGGAAGGGAGTTTTGAGGGCTATCCTTCATGCCATCCCCCTCACCCGCTTATCCCTAAACTTCTTTCCTCTTATCCTCAAAATGTCTACTTATAATACATCTAATCAAAATTGGAATAGACTGTCAAGAATTAAAATAAAAGATAAACATTATGATTTTATTATTATAAATTACAATATTAGCTACAAATTAATGTAACATAAGAAATTGTCTTGAGTCATTCATTCAACCAATTACTGTGTTTAAATTAATTGAAAAAATGACACCCGCACAAGGGAATCGAACCCAAGATCCTTTGCTTAGCGCGCCAAAGCTCTACCATGACTTGTTGTATACAATTTTGTTATGTAATTTAATTAATAATAAATATTTTAATGTAAATAATATTTTATTTTCTATTTTACAGTACATATATTTTACTACCCATTTATGATAAATACTTGTAGGCCTATATGAATACTTAACAAATCTAAATTTATTTAAAAGTTTTGATCAAATAATATATAGGCCTGTATCAATACATGTTTGTTTTTAAAGGCTTTATATACTTAGCTGTAAAAATAAATTATGTTTAAAAAAGATTGTGTGTGTATGTGTGTGTGTGTGTGTGTGTGTGTGTGTGTGGGACTAGTTTTTTTTCTCCAAAACTTTATGTAAAGGTCATTGATAAAGTCACCAATCTAGACATTCTCAACAAAATCTGGTAGACGTAAATGTCAAGTTTTGCTCTCCATGGTTTAAAACTTAATAAAGTTCACCCCAAACATTCATTAACTTTATTTTGAATTTTATCAGAATGTGAAATTGATTTTTCTTTTGACTTCGACCAACCCAAGGCTTGAATAAAAAAACTGACCCAAGCCACCAGCTGGAAACAATAATGGATGGAAAGTTACTTTGATTAACCCTATTTATAATTTGGAGTATTTGAGTGAACTTTAATAATTTATTGTTTAACTAATGTATAACACATAGTATGTACTGTAATTATTTTTAGTTACATGAAAACACATTGTGTAAATGTAAATATTAAGTATTTATTATCAGATATCACAGTTTAACACAATTCTCTTTTAACTTTGAGCTTATTAATCAATAAAATATATTTCATTTGTCTTAACGTTTTTCCCTGTTTTCTGAAAGTGTGTTTGGATTATCTGGAATTTTGGAATACCAAAGTTCGATCTAACGGTGTTTACTATATTATATAAATTGCAAACTAAAAATTCTTTATCCTTTCTAAAAAATTTTAGTTTGCTAAAATCAAGTTTTTCCAATATTTTCAGCTATCTTTTTTTTATATATCAAGTTTATTGTATTTTTATTTTAACATGTTTTTCCTTTTAACATGTTATATTTTAACTCCTATGGAATGTCTCAAATGGGCTCTTAGTACAAATTGAGTGACACACCTGCTAAAAAACCCACAGGTGTATACACTACATTAAAGGTAGAGAACAAACATGTTAACATATTACACGTTAAAATAACAAAACATGAAGAGCCCATTTGAGCACTCATATGGATATTTTATCATAGTGAGATCTATTCTTTTTTATACATATATAGATATCACATATTGTTCTTTTATATTTGTTATTCACCTGCATATGCAGGTGAATTATTATGTCTCCCCCCAATGGGGATTTTACTATGTTTTTCAGCATTATGAAAATACAACATATTTTGGTTGTTTCCTTATACAGCCATGACACAATGTCAAGACAAGTTCAGTAACTTATCCTAACATACAAGTGTCACTCTAACAGCTCCTGCAAAAATAAACTAGTTTTGCGATTCTTAATTCGGCCTGTCGCGATACGTTCTCACGGACCGCCTGATGATATTGGTAATTAAATATTGTTTATATTAACACATTTTATAATTTTTATTTTCACAAATTAAGATGATACATTCAAGAAATTGCCACAATAGCAACCGTGTTTTTTCATCGTGCTTGTTCTCTTAGAACACCTAGTTCCAGTCAAGAAAAAATTAATACCCCCCACCAGTTTCCTGGCTTTAACATCAATTTTGATACCGAGAGCTGCTGAACTCTTGGGAGCACAAGCAAAACTACTTTTTAAAAATAAATACACTTTGCAAATGAAATATGTTGCTCTCTTTCTCGCACTCACACTGCGAGATTTTTTTTCTTTAATAATTACTAGGGCTAGAAGCAAGCAAACTGAATTTTCCTAACCTGTAGTCTTTGCACATGTACGGAAGTTAAGCAACAACAGTACAGTGCGACTAATAAGTTTGACACAAACTGAATTTAATTACTCCAAAAAGCTATGCAACAAATCAGGATCATTACAGGCCCATGTTACATTTATTTTTGTTCAATAAAGTAGTAAGTTTATCAAGAGTTTATTTACTCTAAACTGTAAAATTGGCTAAAACTTGCCTAGCATCAAATTGTGGCTGTAAAAGGAACTGCATGTATTAAAGCATGCATTGTAGCATTTTCATGATACCGAAACACTTTGCGGTTAATTTCATAATGTTGAAACACGTTGTGGCTATTTTCTTTTAACAGCCACAGCACAAATTTAGCTAAATGTCATTTTTTTTAAATGCCATAGCATGCTGTGGACCTTTAAAAGCAAATTTCTTGTTGTGGCTGTTTATCTAACACCCCAATGTTGTCTGGTTGTTTTTTTATGCTCATTGAGTGTTTTCACTCTTTGAGCTAAGTATATACATACATATATATTGAGTGTGTATGTAATTTAAATTTTTACAAATGTGCCCAGCTAACAAAACTTTGGGCCTTAGATTTAAGTATAATCACTATCACATTGTGCTTTAGACATGAAACAACAACCATCTGAATGGCTTTGAATTCAATTTTGGTGGGCTCAAAAAGGAAGTCTTCAGGCATTGCTAAAGCATGTATGGTACAATTTATTCAGAACTATAAGGGTGGTTTCTAGTGCTAATCATCTCATTTTAGTGCTATGCACATGTAATAAAAAGGTTATGTTGAGTATTAAATAAATATTCAACTACACTGTTAATTTCTTTTAAATCTTTTCAGGGGAAAGTTCATGGTCGGAGGACAAACCAGACTTGGACCTGAACCATGCGACAACCTTTGTGTACAACCCTAACGTGTCTTTGTCACTCGAGCAGCAACGCCAACGACTGCCCATCTACACTAACCGGAGTCACATCCTGTACCTGTTGGAGAGGTTCCAGACACTAGTTCTGGTCGGGGAGACGGGCTGCGGGAAGAGCACGCAAGTCCCACAGGTGAGACACTCCCCCTCCCCCTCCCCTCCTTAGGGTACCTAACTTTAGTTTGTAGCTAAGTAAAATATTTTGGTGTATAAAATAAAATGTTTATAAATATATTTTAGTACTATTGTTTTAATGATTCAGGAGGTGACAGATGAATTTAAACAAGTATTTACCCTGGAGAAAGAATGGGTTACTCTTTTGTATAGAACAGTCTTTCTTAAACTTATCCTAGTAGCGGAAAACTTGGTAAGTATGTGTCCCCTTGCCAAACCTAAAAATCTAGTTAGATATTAATCAAGAACTAAAAACATTTTTATTAGAATTGTTTTCTTATGTCCATTTCACAGGTAATTTTACTTGTGATACAAAATATTGTTGACTTTATGGACATAGTCTGTCAATATTGTACTCTTTCACAGAATATTTTTTCCCTTTGTTCCCATCCGCGGACACCAGCGGTTTGAGAATTACTGGTATAAAAACCTTTCACATTGCACCCGGCAAGAATTTAAATCCTGGATTTTTAGGTCAATGTTGATTAATCTAGTAATGCTTTTTGTGCTGCTCTAACTTTTACACTAGAGATTTTGTTGTTGTTGTTGTTGTTGTTGTTGTTGTTGTATGAGACCCCTTCAGGGGTTTCTCGAAACTAAAGCTTTGTGGGGCTGGATTTGTTTAATTCACTTCAACCAAAACAAAATATTGCAACATATTGAGTACAGAAGAGGATGTTATTTCTTTATTCCTAAAAAATAATCATTAGCGTATTTAATTTAAATATGATTTTAAATACCACATTGTATTTTTGTTGGAATGCACCCATCCATAGGTGATTGTACCACTTTTTTCACTAAAATAATTTTTTTGAAAAAAAAGTTATTTTTAAGAAATTGTTTTATTTATAAAACAAGTTATTTATGATTAAAACTTAATTAATGCACATAGCCTACATATTTACAAAATTTCTCAAAGTTTTAAATTGTAATACGGCAAACATTGATACTTAAACAAAATCTTTTTAGGGCTTCACAATATCTTTTAGGGGTGTAAAGAGTTCCATAGGTTAAAAAGTTTGAGAACCGTTCGCTACCTTAGACCTTGCACCCACCAATGTGTAGGTAAATGTTCAATGTATTAAGTTTTGACATTCTTCACATGTGTGTTAATTTCCAAATTACAATATTCAACAAGAGTATCATTTGACTTGGGATTAAATGCTCTCAGCCATTTTTTTGGGTCATAAAGGCTTATTCTTTAAGACAACCTCCAAGAGAAACTATTTAAAATCCTGGCAAATATAGAAATTTAGTGAGGTACAAAATCAGGTGGGTTGTGGGGGATTTAAAGTTTATTACAACTCCACTACCAGGGACTCATGTTATTTTTTGCCATTTTAACACCTAAGAAAAAGTAGGAAAAAAGGATTGACAATCATTTTAAATGTGAACTAAGATACCTTGACTGTAATCTTTAGAGCCAATAGCAAGTACTAATGTGCCATTGCTCAGGGGACGTCTGAATATACTAATAGTTCATACTTTTCATGATGAGATGAGGGAATGATTATATGACAGGGTGGAGTCAATGAAGGTCATAACCTAACTTAAACCCAATCAACCAAACCCTGGTGACCATGGGAATTAATATCATTTATTGAAAAATTCCTCGGTACCAGCCGGGAATTGAACTTGAGACCACTAGATTAGCAGCTAGGGGCTCTGTATGACCAGTATACCATGAGGCTGGTTGGGTTGATGACACTATATCCACATACATTAGTAATGCTTTCTTAACAGATAAATCTTGATAGTAAACTATAAGCATTTTCACATTCATTTAATGAAAACATTTTTATTTTTAAAACACATCAGCGGTGCTAAGCATAATACAAAATCATTCTAGCGGTGGTAAATCCTGAGAGTCTCTTTGTGCTCCACTGATCTATGTATTTATATATATTGTATTAAATATATATATATGTATTAAATATATATATATATTTATAAATACACAATAATGTTGAATGAAATTAATTTTATCTATTTTGAACATTGGAGGGTTTATTTTTTATTTTTACTCTTTTCCTTCACTATAGAATTGTATGTTTGCTTTTATTGTTCAAGTGTTTTTTTTTAATGCAGCTCTTCCTTATGGCATGAAATTTCTATTTGCTTATTAAGGACTATAATATTTTCTCTTTAGAAAACAAAACGCATGAGATTAAATGTGATTTTTCCTTTAGAACAGTATTCTATTTTACTTATGGTTCAAGAGTGAGTTTGTGACCTTTTTCTATTATTTTTTAAAGGCATTTATTATGTTGAGCCTATTAGTAGGTACTAATGTTGGTAGGCTTGGACCACTGAATTGTTTCCATCTCTACTCCATGTCTTTAGCTGAGACTTTACAGGTTGAAAACACAAAACAAAAAAACCCCTTGTAATTCAATATAAAACTAGTTTTCATACTCAAGTAAAAAAATCTCTTATGTCAACCTTATTTCTTGTCTAAAGCTCAGGGTTTGTGTGAAAGACAGGTGACATCTAAGGCGTTTTATGATTTTTGCACAAGCACAGCTCAAGACCATATTTCTAATGTCTAAAGCATTCTTTTTTTTTATGAATTAATACCCTATGAAAACAAAAAGATCGCTGCCTTTTTTTTTGGTAATATTATAAACTTAAGCAGACCTACGGTCCAAATCTGCCACATAACTTACTCCTTTTACTACTTAAAAAAAAAGTGCGCAGATAGGTTTTGATATTTTGCCTCGATAGAAAATGTGATATAAGTTTTCTCTATATCATATATCTTGTAAAAAAAAGCATTATGAGGAGATTGAATTACAGGCCAGTGCATCTTCATTAACCTTGAGAGAATATGAATACATCACTGACCCCATTGCGTAATAAACCTCTCAACCAGTGAACTTGGTTCAAGGTCAAGCTTGATAGCAAATCTCTCTGGCAGTGAACTTTTTAGTTAACCGTTCCAAGCACATTTTGGCAATTATGATATTGTGATATTAGAAGAATTAGAAATGGAGGGTAGAAGAGTTTTAAGATTGAAAAGGAGGATTTGGGTTCACAATTCATGGATAAGTAGTAGTAGGCCATTGTAAGGGAAGTTTGTGACTTTGTATCCTCATTTGATGGATAATGAAACAAAGTTTCATAAGTATTTTAGAATGACTCCACTCTGGAATCTGCTCAAACGTTGATCTAAGTCTGGTCTGGTACCAGGAAAAACCAAACAAAACTACTTAGGCCCATTCTCAGTAATGGTCCTGCTTGGTGATGTATGTCACCTGGATGGTTTCTGGTCCGGACATGGCACTGATATGTGTGGCTCGACCTTAATAGTAAAATTTGTGCTCGCATAAACCTTGCTGTTAATTGACTGGGTGATTTACTCAGAAAACACAGATTGATCTATCTTTGGTTGAAATTTTTCTTTAAATGGTCAGCATTAAAGTAGTGAACCTGCTACAAATACGATGTCCAAGATACTAAAACATGTAAATAACACAAATATTTATCAAAATATCAATTAAAAATTAATCTTCTAATAAGTGGCCAAGTGATTGTATTAAAAAGGATAAGCAAAACTACTGGTTGCAGATAGTTGTTAGTGTTTTGAGAAATGTTATTGAAACATTCGTTTGTAGTTTATGGGTGTACAAATGTTCATCTTGATTTAAATAATTTTCATTCATTTATGCAGCAGTGCAACCTTGGGATGCTGCAGTATTTCTTCTGTTCTCTCTCTCTTAAAGATGTTTGCGAAGCTAGTCAAGGTCATTCTAGTCATTGAGAAGGAAAGAGATAGCAAATATGACATCATCCGAAGGTTGAAATTCTAGGACGCGGCTCGCCAACGACTCCAAGAATGAATCACTCTTACTGTGTGCAAGTCCCTCCTCCTCCAAATGTTCCTCTTCTATCCACTTCGGTCTTTAATCGTTTTCTCTTCTAATCTCACTTTGCAAGGCTACTCACCTGCTTGTGATATATTTATCAACTCAGCATTATCTATCACACTGTTGCATTATTTATAACAAGTCATTCATGTTTTGTAATTTATTTATTTTTTTCATTTAATTGGTTCCTACCTAACTTTCCCAACATCAACAAATTATTTTGTGAGTGATTCTACACTACTTTTACTGCTGTTTGTTCCTGAACATTGTGTCTATTTTACTTTTAAAAAAAAATCATGTATGTATATTAATTTTAATTATTAACTCCTAATCTTTACAATATGCCTGGGTGACCTGGTGGTCTAGGGGTAAGGTGTCGGACTTCTGTGCCAGGGGTCCGGGGTTCAATCCTCGGTCCCGGAACAGATTTATCTGATTGCCAAACCCTTCCTTCACCTCTGACAAGACGTGTATTAATCACAACTTGTGAATGTGAGGAATGCCAGGCCTCCACCGTGGTTCGGATTCCACGTTAAACTGTAGGTCCTCCACTTCATCTCACAGTCACCTTACCATTACACATTAGCGTAAGTGCGTATAACCCGAAC